>PVJD01001488.1:0-263593 GCA_004026545.1 Mormoops blainvillei
GTACAAACATCTATCAATAATAACTTTAAATGTAAATGGAGTAAATGCCCCAATCAAAAGACATAGTGTGGTTGAACAGATAAGAAAATATGACCCACATATACACTGTCTATGACAGATGCACCTCAGAACAAAAGATTCACTCTGGTTGAAACTGAAGTAATAGAAAGAATATTCCATGCAAATGGACATGAGAAAAGCTGGGGTAGTGATTTTATATCAGACAAAATAGATTTCAAAACTAAGGCCTTAACAAGAGACAAAGAAGGTCACCATATAATACTTAAGGGAGTAGTTCAATAAGAGATATAATCCTTATAAACATTTATGCATCCAACACAGGAGCACCAAAATATATAATGGGAATTCTGGTGAACTATAAGAAAGAGTGGAGAACAATACATTCATTGAAGAAGATTTTAACAACCTAATGTCAACAATGGATAGATATTCCAAACAAAAATCAATAAACATATCATGGCATTAAATGACAGTCAAGATCAAAAGGACCTAATTGATATTTACAGAAAATTTTATCCCAAAGCAAAATATACATTCTTTTCAAATGCATATGGATCATTTTCAAAGAGACACCACATGGTAGGACACAAAGCAAGAGTTAACAAATTCAAGAAAATTGAAAAACATATCAATCATTTCCTTGGATCACAATAGTTTGAAACTAGAAACCAACCTCAAGAAAAAATCCTCCAAAATATTCAAATACATGGAGGTTGAATAATATGTTATTGAATAATTAATTGGTAAACAATGAAATCAAAGGAAAAATAAAAAAGTACCTGGAAAGAAATGAAAATGAACACAAAACAAACCAAAACCTGTGCGACAAATTGAAGGCAGTCCTGAATGGAAGTTCATAGCAATTACGGCCTTCTTAAAGAACAGAGGGAAATCTCAAATAAACAACCTAATCTTACATCTAATAGAAGTAAAGGAACAACAAGAAACAAAGCTCAGAGTGAGTAGAAGGAGGGAAATATTCAAGATCAGAGCAGAATTAAATGACATAGAGACCAAAATCAATCAATCAATCAATAAATCCAGGGGCTTGTTCTTTGAAAAGATTAAAAATATATAGAAAATTTTACCAGACTCATCAAGAAAAACAGAGGTAGGACCCAAACAAATAAAATCAGGAATGAAAGAGGAGACATAACAACAGATACCACAGAAATATATAGGATTATAGGATATTACCACAAATAGCTATAAACCATAAAATTAGACAACCTGGATGAAATGGATAAATTTCTAGAAACACACAGCCTTCCAAAACTGAATGAAGAAGAAGCAGAAAAACTGAATAGTCAGATAACAACCTGGAAAATTAAATCAGTAATAAAAAAAATTTCTGATACACAAAAGCCCTGGATCAGATGGCTTTGCAGGAAAATTTTACCAAACATTCAAAGAACTAACACCTCTCCTTCTCAAATTATTCCAAAAAAATTCAAGAAAGATCCCAAAACTCTTTTTTCAAGGCCATTATTATCTTAATTCCAAAACCAGGTAAATATCCAACGAGGAAAGAAAATTACAGGCCAATATCTCTAATGAACATAGATGCAAAAATCCTCAAAAAATATTAGCAAACCAGATCCAAAAATACATTAAAAAGATTATACACCATGATCAATTGGGATTTATTCCAGAGATGCAAGGATGGTCAATATTTACAAATCATTAAATGTAATACATCGCATAAATGAAATGAGGGGGAAAAAGCACATGATCATATCAACAGATGCTGAAAAAGCATTTGATAAAATCCAGCACCTATTTATGATAAAAACATTCAGCAAAGTACCAACAGAGGGAGCATGCCTCAACATAATAAAGGACATATATGATAAAACTACTGCCAACATCATCTCAGTGGGCAGAAACTTAAAGCATTTCCACTAAGATCAGGAGCAAGACAAGCAAGACAAGGGTGTCCACTTTGACTTCTTTTATTCAACATAGAACTGGAAGTTCTAGGCACAGCAAACAGAGAAGAAATAATAGTCATCCAAATTGGAAAGTAGGAAGTAAAACTGTCATTATTTGCAGATTACATGGTAGTGTACATAGAAAACCTAGGACTCCACCAAAAAAACTTCTCTACCTAATAAGTGAATTCAGCAAAGTAGTGGGATATAAAGTCAACATTCAGATATTGATGGCATTTTTGTATACTAACAGTGAACTGTCAGAAAGAGAAACTAAGTTAAAAATCCCATTTACCATAGCAATGAAAAAATAATAAAATACCTGGGAATAAATTTAACCAAGGAGGTAAAAGACCTGTATGTGGAAAAATATAGAACACTGAATAAAGAAATTGAGGAAGATATAAATAAATGGATGCATATACCATGTTCATGGATTGTAAGAAATAACATCATTAAAATGTCCATACTACCCAAAGCAATCTATAGATTCAATGCAATTCCTATTAAAATACCAATGGCATCTTTCACAGATCTATAATGAATATTTCAAAAGTTCATATGGAATCAAAATTTAAAAAAATAAAACAAAACAAAACCCTGAATAGCCTCAGCAATATCAAGAAAGAACAAATCTGGAGGGATCACAATACCTGATATCAAACTATACTACAAGGTCACTGTAGTCAAAAGAATCTGGTACTGGCATAAGAATAGATATACAGATAAATGGAACAGGGAACCCAGGAAAAAAAACATGTCTCTATGGTGAATTAATATTTCACAAAGGGGGCATGAGCATACAATGTAGTAAAAATAGCCTCTTTAATAAATGGTGTGGGAGAACAGGATTCGTACAAGCAAAAAAAAAAAAAAAAAAAGAAACTAGACCACAAACTCACTCCATACACCAGAATAAACTCAAAATGGACAATAGACTCAAATAAAACTTGTAATATCATAAAAATCCTAGTGGAAAACATAGACATTAAAATTTTAGATATATCATGTAGCAATATTTTTGCTGATGTATCTCCTAGCATAAGGGAAATAAAGGAGAAAATAAACAAATGGGACCACATGAAATTAAAAAGTTTCTGCACAGTTAAAGAAACCATCATCAAAATGAAAAGAGAACCAATTGTATGGGAGAACATATTTATCAATGATCCATTGGACAAGGGTTTAATCTCCAAAATATCTAAAGAAATTGTACAACTCAACACTAGTAAGACAAGCAACCCAATTAAAAATGGGGCGAAGGACCTGAATAGCCACTTCTCCCAGGAGAATGTACAGAGGGCCCATAGACTCATGAAAAAGTGCTCAACATTACAAGTTATCAGAGAGATGCAAGTTAAAACTACAATGAAATATCATTTCACACTTAACACTATGGTTATCATAAATAAATCAACAAAAAACAAGTGCTGGGGAGTTTGTAGAGGAAAGGGAGCCCTTGTGCCCTGCTGCTGGGAATGAAGACTGGTACATCCACTGTGGAAAACAGTATGGAATATCCTTACAAAATGAAAAATGGAACTATCTTTTGATCCAGTGACTCCACTACTGGGAATATATCCTAAGAACCCTGAAACAATAGTTCAAAATAATTTATTCATCCCTATGTTCATAGTAGCACTATTTACAATAGCTAAGATTTGGAAACAGCCTAAGTGCTCATCAGTACATGAATGGATCAAAGACTGTAGTACATTTATGTAGTGGCATACCATGCAGCAGAAAGAAAGTGTCCCTACACTTTGGGACAACATGGATGGCATGGATGGAACTGGAGACTAATATGCTAAGTGAAATAAGTCAGTCAGTGAAAGACAAATACTGTATGATTTCACTTATAAGAGGAATCTAATGAACAAAATAAACCAATCAGCCAACTATAACCAGAGTAATAGAGTCATGGAGTCATGACTCTAATAAACTGACAGTAGTAAGAGGGGAGATGAAGAGATTAGTCAAGGAACATAAATGAAGGACCCATGGATAACTGGGAGGGAATTGACTATGGAAATGGGGTTTGGGCTTTGTAGAGAGGGGCAAATGGTGGAATAACTGGAACACTAACTGCAAAACATAAAAAAAAAAAACCAAACCCAAAACCTAAAAACCAAGAAAAGAAGGCTGATATCTAAGTTGGTACTTATAATACAATGCTTAAGACAAGGACACTGGATCTTAGGGAAATTTCTAAACCTGCTAGAGAAGCTGGTGTTGAGTGTAATTGTTTTTATACTATCTAGACCCAGTGTTGAGGTTTCATCTAGTAGGCTGTCAGTTTCCCTTTTTGAGCAGTTGATTGAGTTCATACACCAACTACTTTCCTTATCGGGTTCATTCTCCAGGACCACTAAATGCACAACCTTCCTTTCTTCCTTCCCTCCTACCCTCCTTATTTTCTCCCTTCCTTCCTTCTTTCATTAGTTTATTTTTGTGTGGGAGAAGTTTGAGCATATTTACCAAAACAGAAGCTGGAGGGGAAAGGAAATGTCTGATAACCAAGCATTGCAAAAAGTGTTGAGAGAAAAAGTAGAGGATGTGTGTAGGAAACAGAACTGCAGAGATCTCTTTACCTCACAAAATGACAGGTAATCTATGTGTCTCTGTATGTATAAGCCCAAATCTTATTCCTTGTTTATGAATTTGCCTACTTGCTAAAATCGATTTGTTATCCCAAATCCATACTCATGGTTCTTTGGCAGCCATTTGAGGACACGTGCAGAGTGGGGGAAAATTTGAGTCATCCAACCTGCATTTTTCTGACTGAGGTGAAATAAAGCAGCACTCTGCCTTCTTGCTTCAGCTCTCCTGCTGTACACAAGTGTTCTTTTCACAGTCCCATTTACTGACATTTCTTTTGCATATTTGTGATCTTTTGTTGGCTGTTTTGCTGTTTAAAATGATGCTCAAGCATGCTGCTAAAGTGCTGGCTAGAGTTTCTAAACATCAATAAGATGTTTTTAAATAAAAACATACATAAAACAAAGTTATATATTGACCAGTTGATGAAAATGTTGTAACTAGAAGTACATGGAACCTACTCATGTATTTCTCCAGGGACAATGGTTTAGTATTTGCTAATGACTCAGTGTGTATACCAGCTTTGAAAAGCATAACTATTGCAAGTAATGAGAATTGAATACATACACACACACACACAAATATGGATGAGCTATATATATATGTATATCAGTTATTTAGTGACTTATTTAATAGCTCATTTAATCCCAATACCATCCCTATGTGATAGATCTTTTTATTTTTCTCACTATATAAATGAGAATTTGGACACTCTGAGAACTTAATGAATTATGCCATGTCATAGGCCTGTCTGTAGTAAGGTTGGGGTAAGAACTTAGGCACTGTGGCTCTAGGGTATGTGATATTAATTACTTTGTCATGTGCCTGTTTGTGTATGGATATGGACTATGGTAGTGGCATTAATAGGGCATTAGTAGGACATTTCATTAGCACCATTTGTCGACTGGTAACATGAGAAAAGGCAAGTGGATAGGTCGTAGTGTTATGAGGACAAAGGTGAGATAATTGTAGAGTAATATCTCAGTGTCAAATGAATTGTCCAGAACGATTCAGAATGAAGAGGAAGACCATGCATTGAGGGTCAACAGTTAACTGTTATTTAAACAAGCAAACAATCAAAACTAAAACTACTAAAACAACATTATTGAGCTCCTATCAAGTATCAGACATTATTCATGGCCACAGGGTTATAATGGTTAAAAACATTGTCTCATCCCCAAAGAATGTTGATTGTCATCTGGAGCCCTGAGTAATGCACAGATAATTGTCAAATAGTGACACATTCATCCTGTTATACCCGTATATAGGAAAAACCACCCAAGTTCAGCCAAGGAGTATGAGTAAAGATGTGTAATGTTAAACTCCTTAAAAGTTCAGATGCTTTATCTTTGAAATGGGGATGAAAATGGTTTAAAAGGTTTTTATGAGAAGCAAATAGGGTAATCCCGTGAAGGCACTTAGTATGGTGCTTAAGACATATTAAACTCGTATTAGATGATGTTATAACAATAATATTTAGCAAATTAAGAGCAGAAATAAATATAGCTAAGAAGACTGAGGAACCAAAGGAAAGAAACAATGTTGTTCATGACAGAAGAGTGGGCAGAGAACAATTCTTTTGTGGAATAAACAGAGTGACATGGAATATGGTGGATGGAAGTGATGGGTAGCCAAAAATTTGTTTATCAACATCAAAGAAAGATAGATTTTTAATGGGATATAATTCATGAGGCAGAGTTTTTGAGTAAATTAAAAATCCAGGTAATTCATAATGAATTCTTATAACTGTGCTGAGTTTTAGGAGAATTTTATGACCCATTCCTCCATGAAACATCCGTTTTCTCAATTTAATTTGCTGTTGCTTCATTTTTCCTAAGTCATCAAATTCTGTTTTAATCTGGATCCTCAGGGAAAATGAGCTGGACACATCATCTTTGGACAGTTATTTATTAATTTATGCATTCATTCATTTATCCATCAGACATTTATTAACTTCTGTGTGCAGGACTTCCACCTACATGTTAAAGAATACAGAATAAGTAGACATGCAGATACTTGGAACCTTGGCAAAGAGATAGGAAAATAATAATAAGATAGTGTGGGAAGCACTAAGATAGTGATAAGAACAAGCAATTAGGGGAATATACATGAGGGACTTAATGGAGAATCCAACAGAAGGAACCCAATCAAGTGGACCGTGTTTGTGAATTTAAGGTATTCATGCTTTACCAATGGTACTGACTAGCCACTTAAATTCTGGCAAATTTTTTTTCTTCTGATGTGACAACATCTATCATTTGGGGAAGTAGGATAAAGCATGCCCTGTAAGCTTTCTTTAAGACCATTCCTCAACATTTTTAGGTCTCCAACTTGAAACTGAAGAAGACTTAAACAATTTCCATAGGGAAAAAAAATGACACATATAATCACAGAATCTTGGATATAAGGTAAAAGCATTACTGACCTTCTAAAATCCATTCATGGCTAACAGTTATAAATTTTGCTTTGAATGATAAAGTGATATGACATGTTCTGTCTCTTGTGGGACCAGCATAGACTTCACCAAACCCAAGAATTGATACTTCAGTTAGGAGTGATGTAGACTGGGATTTGAGCCAATATGGGCATCAGTTATGTCCAACCGATCTCAGATCGCCATCACAACTAGTCCTGAAATCATTAGTGCTCAAATTGAAAGTATCTTTCTTAGTAATGACAAGGGTAACTCAGATAACCAAATGACTTCCCAAGAAGACATGAATAACCTCTTAACAAATGACAAAATTTTATTTTTATTCAGAGTGTTCAAAATATGATTGCTATGGCAGAGACTGTATCAACTGTAAGTTGGGTTCGAAGTGAAATACTTTCTTAGGAGAGATTAAACAAAATGAGATTTTAGGAAACATCAACTCAATTTTATATCAATCTATTGACAAAATGCAGTCAAGGTTCTTTAAGGAAACTAAATGTACATTCAAAGTATGCTATAATTTAAAAAATGACTTTATATTATAGAGGATAAGCAAATAAATTAAAATGTCTTTAATGTTTCTTTCTGTCACTGTGACTAGTGAAATATATGACAAACCCAAAATAAAAGAGTTGATGTGAATTTTACCTATCTGATATAACCAATAAGCATTTTCAAACTCTCACCTCAGGGATTTTTCATGATTAAAAGAGGTATTGCTTAAAATCTTAAATATTTCTTAAGCCCACTTGCCTTAATAAACATTATTTTAAGTCCTTGAGCCAACTTTTCATAAGGCTATGGTTGCTATCTAGAGTTCACAACTAACAGTGATTATACTCACTAAGCCGTTACAAAATATCGATTCAATATTAGGAAACTGTGAACATTATAGAAATTTTATATGATACCACCTTATTAATTTCAGTGAGTTCAGGAACAAAGGAAATACTAGCTATATCTATTTTTATATTATTATATAAGTTTATTTTTACTAAAGTATAGATGTAATACAATATTATAAGAGTTTCAGATGTACAAAATAGTTATCCAACATTTAGATACCTTATGAAGTGATTACTATGATAGATCTAATAACCATCTGTCATTACACAAAGTTATTATGATACTACTGACTGTATTCCTATGTTGTTTTACATCCCTGTGACTTATTTATTTATAACTGGAAGATTGTGGGTACAAATACATTTGTCATAATAAAATTCTCCATGACTTTTATTATTTAAATTTAATATTTCCCCCCAGTCTGGTTACTTTGGCAAATTGCATCTTCAAACTCAAACATACATTTGAATCTAAGACCGTGTCTTTACTCAAGAAAGGAAAATCATCTTCAAGAAGAAGCTGTCTTTGCAAGTAGAAATAATTGACTGAACAGGCATAATGTGATTCACTTTTAAAGTATGTTCTTCAGCATGACAGTTCAGTAGTAATAGTAACTATGGTATCTTTCTTATTTTATGCTCCACTAGGGCATATGTGGCCAATTGTATCGCCAGTGTAAGTCTGGATTATTTTCTATTACTTTCTATTGATAATTTTTAATAACCAAAGACATTTGAAACTAGAAGGCAGCCAGTGGTGCTTGCAACAAAGCCAGGGCAATTAAGATGGGTGAGGGTTTTAAGCTCTGCATTGGTCTGTGCACATCAAGAGAGGCAAAGTTAGCCATTAAAAAAAATTAAACCATTTAGGTCTTGGGCTAAGGTCTGTGAACTGTTTAATGTCATAATTGCCTGCTGCCTCAATCATCAAACTGAATGAACTTCTAAGTTGAAATGTCATAAACGCTCAGCATAAAGATTTATATAACCCAGGTATCCGACCTACCGCTATGCTATGCCTGTGGCAGGAAGTGTTTGTTATGTCTTACTCAACCTTTGGGAAAAAATAAATAAATCCGGAAATGTGCTTGTTCTGGCAATGATCAAAACATTAAGAACCAATTCTGTTATCAGTATGGTGTGTTCAGAATTTGTGATAAACATAGCCATTTCCTATAAAAATAATTTAGATCCAAATTCCTTTCGTGGATATGTGCATGTTTATTATAACAAATGAAAATGGTTAGTGTAATGTTTTTCCACTCTGCATTTTGCTAAAATGTGAGAGGAACATTTCTAGTTAAACTCTATTTTCCGAAGCAGCAAATTATGCTGTTATTCTCAGATTTTGATCCTCCCTTTAAATAAGCCCCCAAATTTTATCATGTGTATGTTATTAATTTAGCTAAATGTAAGACAATATTTTGTAGTCAGATACTATTTGAAATGTCCTCTGTCTATATAATATGGGAATATTTTAAAGTCAATGATTTTTATAACTTAAAATAATGGCATACTTTCTTCTTAAAAAGTTATTAAATCAACCTATTGCACTTATGAAATTGTCAAAATTGTGTGCATTAAACTTTTAGTAATAAATAAATAAATAAAATGAGCAAGGTGTCTAAATGAACTCTTGACTATACATAAATACGGATGTAGATATGTGCAAAAATAATCAGCATTATTAGTTTTCACAGAAATGTAAATTAAAATGCCAATGAAATGTCATTATAATTCTACTAGTATGGCTAAAATTTAAAAAGACTGAAAATACTAAGAACTGGTAAGAGTATGGAGCATCTAGAAATCTTATGAACTGATGGTGAGATTATATATTAAGTGTCTAATATATATCAACCCCTAAATTATCCACTGATAAAAATAAGGAAATGTAAGAGAGTATCTGTGCCCATGAGATGGTTAGTTTGGTCCAAGGGGAATGATCAGGTTGACAAATCCTCACCACACTGTGTAAAGGGATGGAATATGCAACCAATGCTATTATATGGAAGCTCATGGAGTGGTATCTCAGCATAACAGGACAAAGGAGGGAAAAGACAGGGAGGATTTCAGGTGGTTTATCAGCTGAGCTTAAACAGATTAGGAATATATCAGGGAAAGAAGAAAAGGAGGAGAAAAGTATTGTAGCTAGAACAACATCCAACTAATAAGTATAAATATATGGAAGAGTATGGTAGATTTACGGTGCCTCTAAAGCCATAGGGAACCATAGGAAGGCAAAAGTAGCAGTCAGGTAGCCAAAAAGAGAGGTAGGAACAACATATTTGAAGTACTGTGTACAATACAGTGCTAAAACAGTTGGTCTTATACTGAAAGCTTTCCAAATCCAATAAAGGTTATAAGTGTCATGATCAAATGACACTTTGGTTTTTGGAATGACCACACTTTCACCACCATTGAAAATTGACTGGGTATACATAAGATTGAAGACAAGTTGGTAAACTGAGTATTTAAAAATCATTTGTAATTGATCAGCGATAACCTATACAGAGTTACCTCCTTTGGTTATCAGGTCTTAATATTGGAAGTTTCCATCAAATGTGTGTGTGTTATCATTTTAGGTATTTATTTTCCTGCCTGAAATTATGCAGTATATGATAAAAGTACTGAATAACCTTCAGTAATGCTGCTAAGGAAAGCTCACAGATGATGACAAAATTATTTTACTAAGAGATCATCACACTGAAAAAATATTTCAGCCCTGACTGGTGTGGCTCAGTTGTTTGGGCATCATTCCACAGAGTGAAGGGACACACATTCAATTCCCAGTCAGGGCACACGCCTGAGTTATGGGTTGGGTCTCCCAGTTAGGGCACATGTGAGAGGAAACCAATAGACGTTTCTCTCCCTCTCTTTCTCCATCCCTTCTCATTTCTCTAAAAACAAATAAATAAAACCTTAAAAAATATTTCAAAACAGAGAAACCATCTTCCAGCAAGACCATTAGAGGCCAAGGTCCCAGGCAACTTGCTTAGCACCAGCTCCTTAGCAATTGCTATCCAGCATGCCTAAATTGACCCTTGGCAAACAGACCCTTAAATGCAGTGAGGTTGGAGAATAAAACTGATCTGAAGCCTTCTCTTCCAGGATTAAAGGTGGTCTCTAAAGATCTTGTAGCAAGGTAATTTACCCCCAAAACACAAAGTGAGAAGAGATACTCCACGTAGGTCACAAAGATTGTACAAAGTCAGTTTGGCTCTATTATTCAGAGTCTCTTAGGAAAGCAGCTCATGCTCAGGTGGTTTATTATGGAAGTCTAATATAAAATCAAGTTACAGAGGAGCTGAAAGATCTGAAAACAGGGAACTGAAGCAATCCAGAGCTTAACAACTGCAGGAAGTGAAAACACCCCAAGGATTGGAGGAGCAATGGGAAGAGGGATATACCAGGGCCCAGGAGCTGGGACCCTGGAAGATGAGTCTGCTTTGTGGGAACAGACTTCTAGGAGAGACAAAGCCATTGCTGGTGAAGCCTGAGGAAACAGAGATGGTGTAAAAATAATATAGTTTTGCTTCTCCTCTATCCTCCTTCTAATATCCTGCCAGTATTCCATTGTCTGAAACTAACATGTGTGCAAGGGATTCTGGGAAGTGTATTTTGTAGTTGTTAACCCACTGTGGTACAGAAGGATGGGGAAGTTACTCAAAGGCTGAGAGACAAATAACCTACCCAAAATGGGTAGTCTCTACTCTTGACCTTGGCACATCTTTCCCAAGGTCAACAAAGAGCAGTCAATTTGTCTGCTTCCAGTGAGAAGACAATAAATATTGCATAGTAAGATCAAAAGCTCTCAAGCTTCCCAAGGGTGCTCTATGACATGATCAAATTTTTAGATTTCAAACAAGTCCTACTTAGTTCATTTAATAGAAAATATGGTTCTGTTTTTCTACCCATAGTAGATGCACAGTAAAGTTTGTTGGAAGAATAATTTAAAAATGATTGGGATACAAAGGTCCTCTTATTTTAGTCGCTTTCTGAAATCTGAAAGCAAATCTAGAGCTCAGATTTAAAAGTTCCATTGACTACAAACAGAGATGATCTTATCGCTGAGGAAGAGGCATTTAGTGGAGGAGGCATTTAGTCATGATTTTATGGAAGCAGGAATCTGTTTACATCTACAAAAAGGTAACACTAACCTTGAGTTAAATAATGAATGCACAATTCTAAAATTTTGAGAAAATAAATGACTTACATAATAAGAGTAATGAAAAGGGGCAGTAAAAATGACTATTAGGATCCTCCTACCACCATCTTATTTAATCAATTCTTCTATGGTCTGCTGTCTGTTTGTATATCACAGAAACAGTGACTGTTTCCCTCAGAGGCTCAGAGATCACTGAGTTCAGAACACTTTGTTGAGCTCCCTCTCCTGTGTGATTTTATTTCATTTTGTGTTTATTTAATCCACTGATCCCACATATTATCTTTTTGACCTCGCATTCAACTACACATATGGAATACTTATTTTGAGTTTGACATTGTGCTAAATATAGACCAAAACCAAGTAACAAATAAAAAACAAAACAAAACAAAACAAACCGAAGGTATGATTCTTAATCTCAGGGAACTGATCGTGATATTTTCTTGTATTTTTCCTAATAATCTATTCATTTAACAAGTACACATTCATTAGCTAATAATAACAGTTCATATTCCTTAAGCAATTACTATACATGAGGTACTGTGTTAAGCATTTGACATATTGTGTTTTTCCCTTTCATCAATGCCATTAGATATGGTATATTGTTATCATTGTTTGACCAAAGATGCAACAGAGACCTAGAGAGGTTATGTTGGCATGTAGGTAGTGAACTAGCATCAGAACTCCAAGGACAGAGGCTGGGAAATAGGCATGTGATTCCTAAGTTGTGGCATGATCATGACTAGTCAGAAAGGGCACCCTGATGTGTATCATACTGGTCTACTAAGTGCTACACACAGTGCTAAAAACTAGAACACCAAACATAGCCAGGAATGGCTCTGGAACTTCAAAAATTGTAGTCTAATTCATGAGACTGTGTACAAAGTATACCATATGGTGTTACAGATGCTGAGAGATGGAAGATAGTAAAAATGGTCTAAGGAGAAACAAAGAAAAGCATGATTATATTAGTTCTACCTGTGCAGTGGGAGAGACTTGGGGCAAGTGATGCTATAGCTGAGTCATGGAGCTTAGCTCACTGGGCAGGTGATAGAGGATGATGAGGGAAAAAAGGACATTAAGAGAGAATTAGTAAAGATGAGGTGAGAACCAAAGTTGTATTTTAAGAATGTAGGTAATTCAGCACACTTAACTGTTGGGTACCAACTGAAAGGTAGCAGAGATAAGCATCAAAAAGATAATGATGGGGCTATGATCATTTTGCTGAACTTTATCCTGACAGTAATGAGACAGCATCAAAGAATTTTAAGAAACTGTTGTTTTTAGAAGGGCAACCAAGAGCAGTAAGAAAAAGACTGAGGGGCACAGGGGAGTAACTGATTATGTATAATAAAGTGAGGGTGTGAACTGGGTCAGTAGCAATGGGAATACCTGTGGGAGATTGTAGGGGGTAGAAACTATAGCATCAGTGTAAACTTGTACCTAGGGGATGATGGGTAAAAAGGAAATTAAAAAAGAAAAAAACAACTAACTTGAGTAACAAAATAGAGTTCAATATCATCCTTGAAAATGAGAAAAAAGGAGAAAAAGTTGGTTTGGGAAAATGCCTTTTTTTCTTGTCCTCCTGCCTTTTCTGCCTTTGAGATTTTCCTCTATTTATTAAACTTGTATTTCATATTCTTTTTTTGTGTGTCCTTTAAGGTCAGGCTTCTGAGAAGGTGGCGGTTTATATTTTATGATTTGAAATTAGCATGGTAAGAATTTGTATGCAAATGTCACAGGTGGGCACAAGTAACCAGGATTTTGGTGATCACAGACAAAGAATGATTGCCTATAATACTGACATCCCCAGACTCACAGCTCTACCCAGGTAGCCTGAGTACATTTCCATTCCTGTATTCTCCTTCTACAGAGACCCTCATCTTCCTGTAAGCCTTCAGGTCTGGGAGAAAGGAGGTAAGCCTTCAGGTCTTACTAGCAAAATGGTTTCGGGCCCCATAAACCACCAAAAGGGGCACCAAGATGATCTTATTATAAAATGACCCTTTTCCAAATCACAAGGAGAACACTTGGGTATTCTTCTAGTTTTTCTAGAGCTTTCATAAATTGTACCTGGGTCTGAAATTTCCCCAGAAGGGACCTCAACAGGTGTCTAAGGACGCCCCTCCTTCATACATAGCAGGATGATGGACTGAGGGGGGAAATTAAAATACCCCTATCTAGGCAAGTGAGCCACCTTAAAATTTCAAATTCAACTAATTGGGTAAGAGTGGCTCCACGTGGCCATTTCTGGTAACAAATGATCAGCAGGGGCCTATTAAGTGGCTCTGGCCAATGTTGCTATTTGCAGTGATAATATATGCATGGCAAAGATGGGAGTGGCTCATTCCCATAACTACACTTAGTGATGGGACTATTAGTGACCCCGAAATAGATACTCTGGGTATAAATGCAGCAGGAACCCTTCCTACACAAAAAGGCAAGTGGGGTACGGGTACAAATATAAAGGCCAAAAGTCAACCAGGGAGGACAAGCATAAAAGACTGTGGGCCTGATGAGGAGACTGCAAAAGGAAGTCAGAACACAGGTGAGGTGATGACTGATATCTGATATGGAAGGTCAAACTATACCTGTGAGGGAGCAGCCGCGGGGTGGGGCAGTGTCTTTTGGTTTTCGCAGTGTGCATGATCAGTGTGTGGACCCTTTTTCATACCTGGCAGAGCGTAAGACTAACTCTGTTCTGCTCCCAGGTTATCCTATCATGGATGTCTTCAAGCAGTGGGCGCCCTTGTGGTTTTTGACTGCCTGATCCTGGTCTGCAATTTAGTGGCTGACCTTCTGTCAGGGAACATCAGACTCACCAAAACGGAACAGATGGCAATGGAAAGGATCATCCCTGAGTGCCAGGGCAGCAGAGGGGGCTTACCGCTCTGTTGTCTTCTCCTAGCTGGCTCACCAAAAACTGTCTCAGGTGGGCATGGGTAACCAGATTCTTGGTGATCATGGACAAAGAACTGAACCAAACACACAGAGAGCTTATAGCAGAAAGAGGGAGAGCAGGTTTATTAAGCAATAGTCCACTCCACAGAACATGGGTGCAGGCCAACCATGAGCAGAGATTGACCCCGGGGACTGGAGGGCTTCTATTCTTATAGGATGGATATTTCTTGGCTAGTTTTGGCGGGGTTTTATTTCACATGTGCAAATAGTTATATTACTTTAAAGCTACTGTTCATGTGGTCTCCCGTTACTTTTCTTGGTTGGCCACCAGGGAAGGGGCCTGTCCTGCAAGCATTCCAGGCCAGGCAGGTTCACACAGGATTTAGGCAGACGGAAGAATGTATGCGGAGCCCTCAGGATGTCTAACATCCCTTCATTCCAGGTGGGGCGATTCAAGCGGGTCACAAGCTGCAAATTGCACCACGGAAAGTCCTGACTCCCTTATATACTAAGTGCACACATAGCTGTCAAGGTGCCAGTTAATGCTGGCCTTCTAGTTATATAGCAGAGCTTCATTCTAAGCATGAAGGCCCCTACTCAAGGTTATATGAGCACTGCTAAGTTATGTTGGCCCGGATATTCAGGTGAGAGAGCCTGACTGACTCCATTGTCCCACAATGTTAATTTATTATAATGCTAGTATAATGAAGGGGGGGTCAGGTAGCATCTTCAATGCAGGTACATTCATGATTCACCATGATTCAGTGCTTTTCAGGAAGCAGAATAGGATTTCTGTCCTATATCAATGTCCTTTGCCTTAGCCCTGGGGCACCTCTGGAGTTTCCTCCTTCCTGACTATCTCCTGCCTCACAAATATGGATCTAAACATGAGAAAACTCTCACCCGCTTTTAGAGAACCAAATATCCCCTAATTACTTTAAATATTTTGTTGGTATATTATCAAAATGAATTGAACACATTTAAAATGATAATTGAAAGGTAGATTTGAAGGCTGTGAGCAAGTGGAGGTGGGGTAATCTATGTGAAGGAATCATAGACGATCAATAGGTTTCTGGGTTGGATATCTGGGTGATGTGAGTCAGCTTTGACTATTTAAGAAAAACAGCACTGGATGGGTAAAGATGCGGGTTTTATAATGCTGCATTTGTGTGTGGATTTCTGTTAGGCAGGTAGATACTGGGTTCCTCAAAAAAGGAGCAAAATTTTGTTGGAAGATAGACTATGGGTGCCATCACCACATAGGTAGTCATGGGAGTCAATGTCACACCCACAAGATTATGAGGAGTGAAGATGGAAGAATGCCAGGTAGAACCCTATAGATTACAATGCTTAAAGTCAGGCAGAGAAAGAGGAAGGAGCAGATATTATTGCAAAAGCAAGTGTGAGAAATAGGAGAACTAAAAGAGCTTAGTTTAGGTAAGCTAAGAAAGGATAAACTTAGGGAGAAGAGAGAGGTCAGTGTAGTAGGGGTCAACAATGTTGAAGACTGGAAGAACATATTGTGTTTGGTTATTAAGGGACGACTGGTGACTTTGACACAGCAAATTCCATGGAATGTTGAGGATGGAAAGTCAGTTGCAGTGGGGAATAAGAAAGTTCAACAAGTCTCTATATGTGGAAAAGTGTTACTTCTAGGAAAGCTTGCTTGAAAAATCAAGCAGAGTATGGTGCAGGGAAGTTTTACTCTTCGTGGATACAGAGACTGCCATGATTTCTGGGAGTAGTAGTGAAGAGGTAGAAATGTCCTCTGCAGTGGACCATGGAATTTATGAAATTGAAACGGGGGGCTGAGGATGGGGGAAACCACATCAAAGCTTAGATAGCAAAGCTGATTATAAATAATTCCATACACTACCCCACCAAGATCCCAAAGTATTTCAGTCTGTTCTAAGAGTTCCAATATCCAAACCACAAAATAGCCCAGGGATGTCATGGCAATCTGTGGCCATATACAAATAAGATTAGCCTATGTGCCACTCTATTCCTGCTTCTATTTATTGACCCCAAGTCTCTCCACAGTAACATTAAATCCTTCTAATATCAGTGAAGTAGGTTCCAGCTGGGATTGGTTAGATGTTTTAGTGATAGCCTTAGGCTGAGATAGATGGTAATATCTATTGAAATGAGATTCACTCTCACAGGAAATTCCAATGACCAAGCTTCCACGGGCCCCACGGTTTCAAGCTGGAACTAGTATGTGATAACTATGTGAACAAATTAGGCACATCACCCAGGTAATGTAGGGATACTCAAGATCATACTGGTCATTTTCTAACCTGAATCTCCACCTTTAGGCATGCTGCTTGGTAAGACTCTCTGGTGAATAACGATTCATTGTCTACTGATCTGCTATTAATACAATTTCTGTTGCCTTTTGAGCTTTTAGCCCAACATGTGTAATTCCTCCAAGAAATTCAGTATGTTATCTGAAAGGTCTCTCAATGCCATTGCATCAATGCAAACCAGACTACATTGAGATGAACAAAGGGAATTTAAGTTTCATAAGTTGGTTTTAAAAATGCATTTACTTTGACTGCACTGAAAGAATCTAAAAAAAGATGAAAAGCATCTTTAGCATGCCAAAAACATCTGGTTTCATATTTTCAGACCAAAAGGAAATTGCATGAAGACTAAAATCTTATGTTTTGATTTATATTATTATTGGAGGGCTGAGAAGCTGCCAGTCACCAAGTAAAATTTTATGATGATAAATAAATAAGGAAAACAATCTGACAAAACATGTTGTGCAAGAAAGCTGCATTTCAAGTTTAATTAACTGATAACAATGTTTATGATGGAAGAATCGTGCCACCAGTTATACAGTTAGTAAACGGATGCTCCCAATGAGAAGATAAGCCGTAAAACCATATAAAGGACTGTTCCTCAACATAGTATTTCAGCCTATCCAAGCAAAGTTTTGATTCATGTGGTAAATCATGCATCAATTAGACTCATTCTGAACACGTGCATGAGTTGGTCTCTTACAGATACATTTTAAATTGAACAATGGTAGCAGTAATGCTTTCCTAATAAGCTGAGTGATGGTGTCTTCTACAAGTGACAGGCACTAGTTCAGCAGAAATATAGTAGTCAGGGAAGAAAGAAGGAAAACAACAGCAAGAAAAAGAAATGTTTTCTTTTTTTTGCACTAACTTTTCCCTCCCCCAAAACCTCAGACAAAATTCTAACAAAGTGTTCCTGTAAGAAGTCTCTCGTAGAGGCTGACCATGGTTTTCCTTAATCATATATGGAGGAATGCAGTCTCTGCTGCCTTGAATCTTGCATGTAAAAGCAGGGAACACTCAGTTGTTGCAGTTCAAAGACTTAGAATCACAGCCATTGTTTGTTCCCAGAATAAGCTGTTTGCTTTCAGTTTACCATTGAAACTATTCTATGCCATATTTTAGCATTTATTATAGTTTTAGAGGGGAACTTTTCTTAGCAGATCTTATAAGTTAGTTTACTCAAACTACCAAAAGAGATAAACCTAAGTTGATATGTTCAAGATTTTTATGTCCAATCTTCCTCGGTTTTGGAATTCTTGTCTATATTACCAAATGCAGGAAATATTGAACTCCCTTGATTCCTGGACCATTAACCGTTCTGCTCACACCCCAAAAGAATTATTTCAATGGCAATAACTGTCACTATGCTTTTGGTCTTTCTGACAGTGAGCACCACACACAAATAAGATCAGTTAGCACAGTAAGCAAATATTTCAAATATTAGGTAGATTCCCAATGGGTGCCAAATGAAATTGAAAATGCATACAAATCTGATATTAAGGGGAATAGTATTCAATCAAATGCTTTTGTTGATAAAACTCAATATTCTGTAGTCAGACAAAAGGTCTATAGAATGCAGAACAGTTGTGGAAAATTCCTGGATCTTTAAGCTTACATACAGTTGCCATCAAAAACATTCTGAAGACCATTTATTTGTTCAAGAGGAAGTACAAGTATTTGGAATTCTTTTTTGCTAGAATCCATTCGAATTTGTGCATGGCAATTTCCTGTGTGACTTCTTTTTTCTTCTCCAGTTGCATTCTTTCATGAGTTAATTTAATGCTCTTTGACGCTGAGTTTTACAATTATTAGCAATTCAACTGTTCCTTCGGCTAACTTCTGTCAACTTTTGTTCCTTATTTTTTAGGGGTATGTGGTAATTGTCACCTATTTCCTTAATGAAACACACTTTTCCATGTGAGGGAGGCTGTGTTCGATCATTTCATGTCTGTCTGCATGCATATATGTGTGAGGAAAAGTTAACATCCTGTCTTCAACACTGTTGGGAATTACTACTGGCATGTTTTGACTCATTATATTGAATCCTAATCAGCTGATGAAAAAAAATTAGTTTCATCAGCTGATGAATGCTCAGGGTAATGAGTCAAAACATTCTGATAGAGCCTCTCAGCAGCCAGAAATGGGGCTTGAGTACTTCACCTGACACAGCTGTCTCCAAGTGCTGTCCATCATATGATTTATCCAGTGTCTACATTTACCACAATTTAGCAACCACAATATGGTACAAGAAATGGATTGGCAGATCATGAGCTCTATCATCTCCCAGAAAGATGTGTTGCACTTTTACTATTTTTTTCTATTGTACTAAATGTAGGTAACATAAAATTTATCTTTTTAGCCATTTCAAGTGCACAGTTCAGTGGCATTAAGAGTACTGTTGTGCAATCATAATCACTGTCCATCTCCAGTATGTTTTCATTTTTCTAAACTGAAATAACTCTCCATCTTTCCCAGTCCACAGCCTTTGCAAACCACTGTCTGCTTTCTATGACTTTGACTATTATTCCAAGTACTGGGCTTTATAAAAGTGGACTCATGCATCATGCTTCCTTTTGTAGCTGGCTTGTTTCTCTTAACACATTGTTTTCAAGGTTGACCCATGCTGTGGCATGTGTCAGAATTTCCTTTAAAAAGGCTGAATATTATTTTTTAAATGCTTTGTGAATACTGAAGCCCTTGTACAAATATGAGGGCTGTCCCCTTTTTATTGTTATTTTATTACAGTTGTCTCAGTTTTTTGCCCTGTGCCCTCCTCTGCTCAGTCCAAACCCAGTTTATGCTTCTGCACCCTTTGCCAAATACTAATTGACCATAGACACATGGGTTTATTTCTGGGTTCTCTATTCTGTTCCATTGATCTATGTGTCAGTACAAGGCTGTTTTGTTTACAGTGGCCTGGTAATATAGTTTGATATCAGGTATTGTGACCCCTCCAACTTTGTTCTTCTTTCTCAACATCACTGAGGCTATTCAGGGTCATTTCTGGTTTCATATAAATTTTTGAAATATTTGTTCCAGATCTGTGAAATATGCCATTGGTATTTTAATAGGAATTGTGTTTAACCTATAGGTTGCTCTGTGAAGTATGGACATTTTAATAATGTTAATTCTTACAATCCATGAACATGATATATGCTTCTATTTATTTGTATCTTCTTCTATTTCCAAGTACAGGTCTTCTATATCCTTGTTTAAGTTCATTCCTAGGTAGTTTACTTACTTTTCTTATTGCTATAGTAAGTGGGATTTTCCCCCCTTGTTTCTCTTTTTGATATTTGATTGTTGGTGTACAAAAATGCCATCAATTTCTGAATATTGACTTTGCATCTAGCTATTTTTGCAAATTCACTTATTAGGTCAAGTAGTTTTTTGGTGGAGTCTATAGGGTTTTATATGTACACTAGTATGACATCTGTAAACAATGACAGTTTTATTTCCTTGTTTCCAATTTGGATGCCTTTTATATTTTCTTCTCCTCTGATTGTTGTGGCTAGAACTTCCAGCATGACTCTGACTAAGAGTGGTGAAAGTAGACATCATTGTCTTGTTCTTAATCTTAAGGGAAAAGCTTTTAGTTTTTGCCCATTGCATATGATGTTGGCAGTAGGTTTGTCACATATGGCATTTATTACATTGAGGTATAATGTATCTATTCCCACTTTGCTGAGTGTTTTATTCATAAATGGGTGCTGGATTTTATCTAATGCTTTTTCTGCATCTATTACTCTGATCATGTGATTTTTGTCCTTCATTTTGTTTATGTGATATATTACATTTATTGATTTACAAATATAGTACCATCCTTGCATCCCCAGAATAAATCCTGAGACATATATATATTTTTTGAGGATTTTAGCATCTATATTCATGAAAGATATTGGCCTGTATTTTTCTTTCCTCATTGTGTCTTTATCCGGTTTTGGAATTAGGGTAATATTAGCCTCATTAAAAAGATTTGGGAGTCTTCCCTCTTCTTGAATTTCTTTTTTTGAATAATTTGAGAAGGATAGGAGTTAGATCTTCATTGAATATTTGGTAAAATTCTTCCGTGAAGCCATCCAATCAAGGGCTTTTGTGTGCTAGAAGTTTTTTGATTACTGCTTTGATTTCACTAGCTGTTATCTGTTTATTCAGGCTTTGTTCTTCTTCTTGATTCAGTTTTGGAAGATTGTAGGTTTCTAGAAATTTCCATTTCATCCAGGTTGTCCAATTTCTTGACATATAGTTGTTCATAGTAATTTCTTACAATCGTTTATATTTCTGTGATATCAGTTGTTACTTCTCTTTCATTTCTGATTTCATTTATTTGGACCCTCTCCCTTTTTCCCTTTTGATGAGCCTGGTTAAAGATTTTTCAGTTTTGCTTATCTTTTTAAAGATTCATCTGGATTCATTGATTTTCAAAAAAAAAAAAGGTCATTTACTTCTGCTCTGTTCTTGAGTATTTCCGTATGGTTCCCCACTCTGGGCTTTGCTTTTTGTCCCTCTAATTCTTTTACATGTAGGGTTAGGTTGTTTATTTGAGATTTTTCTGTCTTCTTTAGGTAGGCCTCTTTGCTATGAACTTCCTCTCAGGGTGGTCTTTGCTGTGTCCCATAGATTTGTGTTGTTGTTTGTACCTTTTCATTTGTTTCCCAGTACCTTTTGATTTCTTCCTTGATCTCACTGTCAACCCATTCATTATTTAATAACATGTTATTGAGTCTCCATGTTTTTTAATTTTTTCCTTGAAGTTGGTTTTTAGTTTCAGCTGTTGTGATCCAAGAATATGCTTGATATGATTTTAACATTCTTGAATTTGTTGAGGCTTGTTTTGTGTACCACCATGTGTTCTATCTTTGAAAATGATCCATATGCATTTGAAAAGAATGTACATTCTGCTTTTTTGATGTAAACTGCTCTGAAAATGTCAATTAAGTCCATTTGATCTAGGGTGTCATTAAATGTCACAATATCATTGTTGATTTTTTTGTTTGGAAGTCTTATCTATTTTTGACAGTGGGGTGTTAAAAATCCCCAATGATGATTGTATTGCTGTCGATCTCCTTCTTACAGTCCTCCAAGATTTTCCTTATATATTTAGGTACTCCTATGTTGGGTGCATATATGTTTATAAGGTTTATATCCTCTTAATGAACAACTCCCTTTAGTGTTATGTAGTGACCTTCTTTGTGTCTTATTATGGCCTTTGTTTTGAAGTCTATTTTGTCTGATATAAGTATTCCTACCCCAGCTTTTTTATTTCATGTCCATTTTCTTGGAATAGTTTTTCTATCCCATCACTTTCAGTGGAAAATATCTGTGTAGATCTTTTGTTCTGAGGTGGGTCTCTTGTAGAAAGCATATAGATAAGGGTCATGTTCTGTTATCCATTCAGCTACCTTATCTCTTTTGATTGGAGCATTTATTCCATTTTTACTTAAGGTTATTATTGATTGGCATTTGTTCACTTTCAGTTTTTTCTCTTGCGTTCTGTTTTTGTTTTCCTTTTTTTTCATTGTCTACAAACAATCTCTTTAGCATCTCTTGCAATGCTGGTTTGGTAGAGATGTGCTCTTTTAGCCTTTTTATTGGTCTGGGAAACTCCTTATTTCATCTTCCATTTTAAGTGAGAGCTGGATAGAATGGTCTTGGTTCCATGACATTCTCTTCTAGCTTGTAGTGTTCCTGTTAAAAAATCAGCTGATAACCTTATCAGAGTTTCCTTGTATGTTTCTAGCTATTTCTCCCTTGATACATTTAAGATTCTCTCTTTGTCTTTAAATTTTGACATTTTTATTGTGATGTGTCTTGAAGTGGGCCTCTTTGGGTTCATCTGGATTGGGGCACTCTGTGCTTCCTGAACTTGCATGACATTTTCCCTCACTAAGTTAGCAAAGGCTTCTGTCATTATTTCTTCAGACGGGTTTTCTAGGCCTTGCTTCTTTGTTCTCCTTCTGGTATCCCTTTAATGCTAATATTGTTGTGTTTCATGTTGTCCTGTGACTCCATTCAATTATCTTTGTTTCTTTTGTGTCTTTTTTCATTTTGTTCCTTTGACTAGGTGTTTTATCTACTCTGTCTTCCAACTCACTGATTTGATCCTCTGCCTCATCTAGCCTGGTTTTAATTCCTTCTAGTGTATTTTCTTCATTTCAGATGTTATATTTTTCTTTTCCTTATGATCCTTTTTCATAGTTTCTATGTCCTTTTTCAAGCTGATGTAGTTCCATACAAAGTTCCTTATAGTTGTCATTGAGTTCCTTTAGCATCCTTATAACTATTACTTTGAACTCTATGTCTGATAAATTGCTTGCCTCAATTTCATTTATGCCTTTTTCTGGGGATTCCTCCTTTCCTTTTTATTTTTTTTTTGTCTCCCAATTTTAGATGAATATTTTTGTAATTCTTCATATTAGATTGATCTGCTTTGACTTCCTCTTTTTGTGGAGTGGCCTTTTGTGGTAGGATACCTGTGGCACTCAGTGGTGCAGTCTCTTGAACTCCTGACCTGGATGCTCTAGGAATGCTCTTTATGTGGTTTATGAGGGCTCTCTTACTATAATTGGCTTTTGGTTGTTGTTGACTCATTTGTTAGTGGGTTCTCCCCTCTTGTGTGTTGTACAGGAACTACCAAACAGAACAAAACAACCCAGCCAACAAAACCCACACCAACAAAAGTACTCCCCAGCCACTACCACAATATCAACAACAAATGAGCTTATATTAATAAAGTAGGAAGGGAATAAGAATATTACAAAAGGAGAAAAGAATATGAGGTGACTAATAGAAAAATGATTTTAAGAAGGTGCAGGGAGGAGAAATAATAGGAGCATGGAATGGAAACAAGGTGTAGAAAAGGAGAAAATAAAACTTACAATGTAAATAAAGTAGAGAGGGAATAGAGTAAAATGGAGTAAGAAAAGTAAGAAAAATAGGAACCAAATTGAAGAAACGCAACTACCACAGCAATATCCACAACAAATAAGCAAATACTAATAAAGGTAGAAAGGGAGTAATACAATAAGCAAGGAAAAAGGAAAAAAAAAACAGAAAAAAGATTTTGAGACATCTAAAGGAAAGAAAATTTTTTTGAGAGAATAGAGGGAGGATAAATAATAAGTGTAATTGTTAGAAACCAGTCTATGAAAGGGAGAAAATAAAATTGAAAATGAAAATAAGATGACAGGAGGAAGGTGAAATGGAATAGGAAATGGAGACAGTAAGATATGATATTTGAAATTAAAAAGAAGTAGTGAACAATTTGGAATAAAATTGAAGAAATGTAACAACAACCACAATATCAATGACAATTGAGCAAATATTAATAAAGGTGGAAAGAGAATAACGATATTATAAGAAGGGAAAAAGAATGTGAGGTGACTGATTGAAAGAAGGATGGTTTAGAGAGGATGAAGGGAGAAGTAGTAAGAGTAAGGAATAGAAATAAGGTGTGGAAAGGGAAAGAATAAAATGTAAAACAAAAATAATAAAGGGGAAAATGACAAAATCATGTAAGAAAAGGGAAGACTAAAATAAGAGATTTGAAATAAAATAAAAATAAAAATAATATATAAAAATAAAATAAAAAATAATGAAGTAATTTGAACAAAACTGAAGACAATGAAACAATGTTAAAAAGCTATGTAGGAGAAAAAAACAACACAAATACTGAAAAAGAATGAGGTGGAATTCATCCCAGCAGAGCCTACTATTTGTTTGCCTACTGTCATTTTCTTATGGATTCATCTCCAGTAACGTCAGATAGTGTCCCAGTATAGCTTTAGACAGCTTGTTCGAGGCTACAAGCTTTCTGCAATATGTGGCTGTCTCCTTCAGGCTTGGCTGGTCCTTGCTGTTCTGCCCTGCTGGCTTTTTATCAGCCCAAGGCCCAGTGGTATTTTATCTAAGGTCCAACAGCACTGCATGTACCACCTCCACCTGCCTCTAGAGGGGGCTTCTGGTATGATTGAGAGGGTGGGATCCATGGTCCAATCCTGGGAGGCTCTGTTTGGTGTTCATGGAGGATGGTAGGTGTGATCCCCTCCCATGCACCACACATCTTGGTCTGTCCCAGATTATTTCCAAAAATGCGTAGTTTCTGGTGAATTAGTTACCTGTTTCATGTGAGGGAACAATCTGTGTAAAAGGGTCAGCTCTTTCCTTCTTGGCACTGTTGGCAGCCCTGTGTAAGAGCTGAGGCTAGGTGGGGCCCTAAATACCTCTTGCTGGGCCAATTTCTAATCTCTCTGCTCTGTTATTTACAGTGGAATAGAGTCCGAGGGGGAGCTAGCACAGTATTTGATAAAAGTTCACATGGGTTCCTTTTGGGATTCTCTTCCTGTCCTTTGCAGATACGTGCTCAACAGGGGGTTGTTGAGCCTGGCCTTACTGTTCTGTAGAGTTTGCAATCCTGCAGGTGGGAGTTGGGCATGCCTTTTTCTTCCCAGGCATTTGTACTCCATGGTGTGAGTGGCCTTGCCTGGCTGCAAAGAACCTCAGGTGCTCAGCACTTGCCCATCAAGTTCCTAGCCCACTGCCCTTGCAAAAGGCCCAAACACTGTCCTGCACACCCCACCCCCACCGGCCATGCTGACTGGGACCCAGAAATTCCTTCGCTGTGCAGCCTTCTACTCTTCCTGGCCTGCTGGTCTCAGTGGGCATGAACTATGCTTCCAGTCTGGCCTCTTTGCTGGCAGGGCGCAAGTGGTGGCCCTGTCCAGCCACACCTCAGCCTTTCTCTTTAAAAAAGTCCCTATGGGAAGGGTGATCAAGGGACATGCATAAAGGACCCATGGACATAACCAAATGGGGGAAGGACTGAGGGTGGGAGGTGGGAGTGTGTGGAGCTGGGGAAAGCAGTGATGGGAAAATGTTGACCAAAAAAAAAAAAAAAGTGGACAGGGGGAGGCTGGGAGTAGTGTGGGAAATTAAGAAGCCAAAGAACTGGTATGTGCAGCCTATGGAAATGGACTAAAAGGCGTGGGGAGGATGGGATGGGGTGCAGGGCGGAAGGGGTAAAGGGGGGAAAAATGGGACAACTGTAATAGGATACTCGATAAAATATACAAAAAGAAATACATTTTTAAAAAGTCCCTATGTGGCACCCATACTGCAGCGCCAAGCCACTGCCTGGCTCTCCATGCACTCTGCCTCCCTGAAAGACAAAAAGTCTCTCAGTCAGGACTGGTGGCAGCCTGATGCCTCCCACAATTAGGAGATAGAAATTCTCTCTTGAACTCTCCCAGTTGGTGTAGCAGCTATGAACATACTACTCACTATATGTGTGCGGCCTGAGTCTCCTAGACTCCATATATCCTCCCAAGTCTCTCCTGATTAGGGTTGGGGGTTCTGTGTGTGGGACCAGGACCACACCCACTCCAGGAGGGGCATGAATTACTAAGGTATGTTTTCTGTCTGTTCTCTCCCCTGCTGTAGGTTCCTCACACAAGATATTTCCCCTTCAACTTATAAAATCTGTTACTGGACAGTGCAAAGCATCTTCAGTACTTCTTGGCTTCAAAAATTCATTGTCAAGTGCTGGAAACAGCCTAAGTACCCATCAGTAGATGAGTGGATCAAAAAACTGTGGTACATTTACACAATGGAATACTACACAGCGGAAAGTAAATAAACCAGTGTTGAAAGACAAATACCATATGATCTCACTTATAAGAGAAATCTATGAACAAAGTAAACTAATCAGCAAAATAGAACCAGAGACATGGAAATGTGGGGGAAAGTGATAATTGTGGAAAGAAGGGGAAGGGACTAGTCAAAGAACGTCTATATATGACCTATGAACATGGATAGCAGTGTGGAGATTGACTGTTGGCTTGGGGGTTGGGCTGAGCAGAGGAGGGCAAAGAGGAAAAATTGGGACAACTGTAATGGAATAAAAATAAAAATAAATTAATATAAGCTAAGATTCTGCTGAATGTTTAGGTCACTTATTGAAACATCAGCTGAAAATCTATGCTTCATTCATGAACAAGTGGGCTCAGCCACCATTTTCTCCCCCCCCTGAATAATATTCTTTTGCAAGTACAGATCACATTTGTTTATCTTTTCATCCACTAAGGATACTTGGGTTGCTTCTAACTTTTGGCTATTGTGAATAATGTTGCTGTGAATATCTGTGTACAAATATATGTTCAATTCCCTGCCTTTAATTCTTTTGAGCTGAATTATATTCTAATTTTTTGAAGAACTGTATATTTTATTTTTAAAGCAATGAAAGATACCAAACTTGGAGACCATCTGAAGGTGTTTGGAGAATGCATGGCCTCCGATTCTCCTGTGATTAAGTAGCACGTGTAGAGAATGTGTAACCTGTGTAACGAAACTGTAGTGTATAATGGCTCCTTGCTGTTCATAATCAGAAAATTTGGTGAAAAAAAAACCCAATTGGTAACTGATTTTTCAAGAAAAATAAAAATGAAAAATATCTTCAGAAAAATATAAGCTACAGTTTAAAACATGATGGTTTTAAAAACACTTTCCAAAGAATCAATAACTGACCATGTATATGTGTTTTAAAACGAGATACTGAAAATTATACTATCAATATAAGGGTGCTTCTTTTTTTTGGTTGGAAGTTCAATTAAAGCAAGACTGAACTGTTACCCCCAATATTGTATTTGATCAATCTCATTTGTAACTGTCACCATATTTCCCTTTTCCTTCATTTCTTTTCCAAATTGGCATTTTATTTAGGTCAAATCTCCTTGCTTCAGTAGTACAAGCAGAAATCCACTCAGAAGAAAGAAGAATAAAATAAAAACACAGAGGGCTTTCATTTACACAGTTAGGGAAGTCTCAAGAACAGGCATGTAAAAAATGAAAGTGATTGTCACTTTAAAGTAAAAAGATATCAGCAGTGTCTTAGAAAATTTGAAATCGTGGAATACTAGGCAAATGATTGGGGGGAATGGCTGTCTATAAGTTTTTTTAAATTATAAATACTAGTTCTCAAATTGTCAATGATAGAGTGGCACTGGCACTGGCAAGTTTTTAAACCTGAGGAACTGTAAGGAACACCATCCTCCTCATTCCACAGTTAAGTAACCAGAGACTTTGCAGTCACATAGTAGGTAACTGCAAAGCTAGAGATAAGAGGGGGTGAGGCTTTTTAAAAGCCTACCCAAAGAAGAAACTGATAGTTTTTCGTTCATTAGTATGTGATTAACAATGATTTTTGCAGGTGTTTCCACATTTTGTTCTTCATGCTCCTGCCTAAATAGCTTTGACTTTTTCTCTGCTTCTATCATTCTTTCCAGGTGAGACACCAAATCCACATCTGAGTCTTTCAGAATTTTAACCATTGCGCATGGATCCCTCCATGGTACATTTTCAGTTCCTCCTAACTGATCATCCATTCTCTCTTTCTCTCTCTCTCTCCCATTTCTGTGACCCTTTATTTTATTTTATTGAATTAATATTTCACTCTAATTGTTTAAACCCTGATACTGGTCCTTTTTTAGGGTATCATGGTTTGAAATATCCTTGCTTTTAGAGGCCCTAAAAGTAGTTGTTTGGTGGGTATTTAATGATTTGAAAGAACTATTTTGAAGGGAAGCCCATGAGAAAGACACTGGGAATTGTAACCAGCATTCAATCCTCTAACATTGTATGAGAAAAATTAAAATTTCTGCCAGATTATTTAAACGTATTACTAAATTACACTTTATGAAGAAAAGCTCAACTTTTACAACAAAGATTATGAAGTCTACTTGCCCCAAAGTCCTTATGCCATTTACTTTTTCTGTAAGTATCACAGTATCTTTATCCTATAGAACATAAATAATTTTAGAACCATTTTTAGGTCTTAAATGTGATCTCCATAGCAAAGCTATTCCTAAACACCCTGCCTGAAAATAGAAGCACAGTCCCTTGAGGCCCACTGCCCTCTCTCAACTTCATTCTCTCTCTCTCTGTCTACCAAGTCTTTTCCACTTTTGCATGTTTTCCTTTTTTTATTTTTGTTTTTTGATTTGATGTCTGTGAGATGCAAAGTAAATTAAGCAAGGGTTTATTTTTCTGTTTTGTTTATAGCTATATCACATCGTGGGTGTTCCATAAATATGATTGAATGAAAGTGAAAATCTTTTTATTCATTCCTCCTCTATATTACAAATCCATCTTAATACTAACCGTGGCTGAATTTTTTCTGTATAAAATTTGGTAAACTAATTATTTTTGCATCCCTAAAGTACTATTGAACTAGTGAAACTATTTTCTGTTTAGATACCATATTCCTCTTTCAAAATATTTCTATACCAAAGGTATCGTCTTTTTAGATGCTAATAAAACTGAGTTAGTGCCTTACTCCAATCTTGGAGTAACACTCAGCTTGATTTTAAATCAAATTATTAAATCGCTCTTTTGTTTATGAGGGCTTTAAGCCCCCCTTCTTCTAAGGTCACTCTTATTATGTTCTGGACTATTTCTCAGTATTCTAGGCAGACAATCCTCTTACATGCTTAATCTTCCATTCTTTTTGTACTCCAATTTTTACCATTTCAAATACTTTCATCCCAACTTTCCAACTAAACCTTGACTCTCCCTGCCTTTCCACCTAGCTAAGGGCCATTTTGATTAAACATTTGTAGTCCACAGTTAACTGATTATATTTGTATTAACCATGAATTATCTATGCCAGTTATTCAAAACATACCCGCCTGAGAGCCTATTGAGTGGTCAGCACTAGCTGGGTTTGAAAAATATAATAAAGAACAAAGTCCCTGGCAAGTTGAACTTATAATGAAACTTCAGTTCCTTCTTTCTGCCTTTTCATGAGGTAGTTAGGTATACCATATAAACACACTGTGTGCCATGCACCCACTGTGAAACTTAGAGCAAAGAGGCTGGCTCAGGTATGGCTCGAGGCCTTAGTTTCTGGGAGCTAGAGACAGCTTTCATTCTCTTTGTATGTGTGTGTGTATATATATGTCTATATATCATCTATATCTATATCTATATCTATATATCATCTATCTATCTATCTATACCTATATATCTGTGTATATGTAAATAATACACACTTTTCTTATTTGTATATAAACACAAGGCCTGGGCTGTATTCTTGCTCATCTTTCTAGATTCATATCTTTTCATTTTGACATATTGTTAAGCAGAGTAGGACTCTAAGATTTGGGAAGAAACTTTATTGCTGGCCAGTCACTGTGATTGATCTTGGTATTAGGAGAAATTACTTACAACCATGAGAAGCTTTATAACAAGTTTCAGGTACCACTTTTCACATGGCATTTCCTTTGGAATAATATCAAGACATTTTCATAACTGTCATGTTACTACCCAGTCAGGCCATGCCAACAAGATTAAGTAACCTGGTCAACCAGAGACACTTTTAGGCTTTGGATTAAAGTTTAAAGCAAATAGTGTGACCCCATACTGTGCCAGCTGCAAAATTCTTAAATATTCAGTTAGCAAAGCACAATCTATTTCTCTAAAGGTGAGGCAAGGTGCTGTGGCAAACTTCTCACAATACTGAGAAGCCCTTTGGGCCTGGCCAGTGTGTGTGCATGTGGGTGCTTCTATGGGTTTATGTGTCTGTGCGTGCACATGCTCACATAAACAAAACCTGGTCCTCCACTGTCATTCATGCCAGCCATTGAGTCTGCCTCCCCTCTGGCCCCACCCCACCATGCCGAGTACATTCTTTGAGAAGAACAGAGTAAAAGTATCAGGTAGCTTGGAGGAAAGGTGCATAACTGTGAAGGGCATGTTGAATAAACAAATAGTCACAATCAATTGAATCAATAATTATAGATAAAGCTGAGCTTCTCAAGTTGCAAGAAAAATGAGCTCTGGGATTTGCATCACATTTATATATTTCTTAGCTGGTTTGACCATTGTCTACTTTGTTGGCACATTCTGTTTTTAAAGTCTTTAAAAATTATTGTCCTTTTAGAATTCATTTTCAAAAAATCACACTTTTCAATTTAGTTACATAAACTTTAAACAAAGGCCTTTAAATTTTCTGCTCTTTTTTGATGGTTTGTGAAGGTGAAACACTATCTGGAAGGCCATGACGTATTTTTTTTTAACCTCCTTTCTTTATAACAGAAATGTATTAACTTTGAAACTCTCAAAGATTATTTTTTGTCAATTTCTTTTTCCTACCCAAATGACTTTGCTATATTTATTATTCTTATCATATGAAAAATGACACATTCCTTCCCATTTAGAACATTAAAAAAACCCATAAAAGCAAAATCTGTCCATAGAGCTTGGAATACATGGGATGGAATCATAATTTCTGTTAGTTCAATTACATTAATAAGGTGAATGATTCTTGATAATGCTATGTTCAATGTTGCATGTTTGAAGAAGTACAGAGCAACCTGTGTTATTTCTTCATTCTCCTTAAAAATAGTTGCTAAACCCCCTCCTCCTATTACACATATTTATTAATAGTACCCTGCAAAGAATCAACCGTTTGAGAGCATTTTAGTGTCTTTTCATTTACTCATTAGATATCATTATGATTAAGTCTAAAAAATATGTTAATGTAGATAGCCAGAATGTTAGTAACATAAACTTTGATTTATGATCGATAAGTTTTGTGTTGTATAAGATGTTGTTAGTCATATCTTCAGAAAGGCTAAAACTTAGTTTATTTTCAATTAAAATAGTTTTTGATGATTTTGCATACATTTCAGACTACCTAATTTTAGTTTATTGAACAAGTTGAATAAATATTGATCTCATTCATAGAGTTCTGAGATTTCTAAATTTTTATTGTTTAAATAAGTTGATTTTATATTTTCATACTTTGGTAAAAAATGATTTGGGCGGTCACCCATGAAAAACTTCTTTAATTTTCATAGTAATTTCTAACAACACCAAAATCTTCTCCTTTGCATAGAGAAAAAACTTACTTATCATGCTCCTGTACCCATAAATTCTGTTTCCTAAGGGAAAAAAACATTTAATTTCAAGCAAACTGTTGTAACCATAACTTTATTGAGCAGACAATAATTTAACAGCAATAATTATATCATAAAAAGTAACATTGGTTTTGATATTATAATGTTTTAAATGCATTTTACTTTTCATGTTTTCTAAAATTTCCAGAGCTGTTTTCTAATTGTAAACACCATATATAGAAGGTAAACTTTCTGTACAAATGGATTTGGTGGGAAAACTGCCTGGTAAGAGTATGTACAATCTTTATAAGGCTGTAAACCAATTACCCAGACTTAGAAACACAAGATTCTTTAAAACTTTAAAAAACAAAATTCTTGCCTTGACTGGTGTGGCTCAGTTGTTGGATGTTGTCTTACAAAGTAAAAGGCCGCTAGTTTGATTCCTGGTCAGGGCAAATGCCTGGGGTGCGGTTTCTGTCCCCAGTCAGGGTATGCATGTGAGGCAACTGACAACATTTCTCTTTCATATCAGTGTTTCCCTCCCCCTCCCTCCCTTTCCCTCTCTCTAAAAATAAATTTAAAAAATCTTTTAAAAAATTTGCCTAAAATACTTTTTTTACTTTGAAATGATATATTTCTTGACTTAAATTTTTATACAATTTGATATGAAATTTTACAATTCAAATCATGCACAGGTCCTGGTTTGCAGATACTTTTTTTGAAATTATATCTTCATATCCCATGATGATAAAATGTTCTGTTGTTTCCACACTACTTCTATTAGCACCATATCTTGACTCTCCCAGTGAACTACTATAGATATTAAAAGAAGAGACAACACTTTTATTTGAAAAAGTTTTCCAATAATACAGATAGGGAAAAAAATGTAAAAGAATCAAACCTACAATATTGATCAACTGGAGGTAAGTACAAAATCATGTACCTCAAATAATAAAGAGACTTGCAAATATCAACATAAACAGAAATGTGTATGCAAACAGGTGAATTTGAAATCCGTTAAGAGGGTTCAAGATAGCAGGTGGAGTAGGTGGAAGTTACATATACTTCCTCCCAGGACCATATCAGAATAGCGGCTCAAGTACAGAACAATCAACTTCAATAACCATCTGAAGACTTGGAGACTAGCTGCACAGAAGTCTTATAGCTAAGGATTTATGGGGGAATTGGGATCCAGACTGGTAGAAAGGGCAGAGACCCAAACGGGGTTGGTCCCACACCCATGAGCGACAGGAGAGAATCCAGAAGGCTATCTTAGGTGAGGAGGTTCCCACTGGAGGAGTGAGGAGCCTCAGCCCCAAGCCAGTCTCCCTAGCCCAGAGCACTAAGCCAGGAAAGGAGCTCACACAATATCTGGCTGGGAAATTTTTCAGAGATTCCACTTGCCCTGATGAGAAGGGGATGGCTCTTTTGAAGGGCCAGTACACAGAATCTCAGTCATGGCGTTCGCCCTGGGCTCTAGCAGAGCGATGGTGGCTTGTAATAGACTGGAGTCATAAAGGGTGAAACTGAGTGGCATGGTTATGGGGCGAGGGCTGGAGTGACAACAGCAAGTGTCCTTGTTGCTGAATCCGTCTCCCACATCTCCCACGTACTCTAGCTTTCTTGTGTTGTGCATCCCCCTCCACACAACATCAGCCTAGAGAGTGGCAATAGCCCCAGTCTACCAACTCCTAAAAGACTCCACCCTACAGGGATTGCTTCTGGTGGACGGGTTTCTGGCAAACTCCAGCCTGGCCTGAGGTGTGCCCCTTCTTAGGGAGCCCTCAGGAAGGTTCTAATAGGCTCAAATAGTGCCAGGATCACAGGGGAAGAGACTGAGTTTGGGGGCTGGAGGGGAGGGCCATTTTCTCCAGAACCCTCTAGCATTGCCTCTGTTATTGTGAGCTGCCCTTTCTCCACCCAGTCAGATATTGGTCTGTTTTAGTCAGGTGAACTCAACTGGCCTCATCCTGAGGCTCCCTGAGACCCTGCCCCACCACAAAGGCTTATGGATCCCAAGCAGGTGGTGACTGGCCTTGGTGTATCCTGAGACTTTTGTTGAGTGGCCTCAGACCCAGTACTTGCACTGAGTTTTGATCTGTATCAACCTGGTGAATACCACTCATGCTTGAGAACCTAAAACATGCAACTGCAAACTACCAGTGACTGAATTAACAGGTATCTAGGCAGAGGCAAACCTCAGGGTTCCATGAACCTGTTGCTAACCTGCCCCCAGTCTCGGAACTGGTGGAAGTCAACCTTGGTACATAGCTTGGCTCTACCCATGAGGCCCAGCAGACAGCGTTACAAACTACATTGCTTTGTAGCCCCCAACAGGTAGCCTAAGGTTGGTTATAGGCAGGGTAACCAATTGGCAATGAATGGCACTGGAGGGCCTCTCCAGAGGCCCAGGATTAACATACCTGGTGCTGGGCTTCAGACTACATCAGAGCATGACCCAGTTACTCCATAGGTAGCACACCTAAAGGGAGATCCAGGCAAGTACCAGACCCTGCTGGGGTCAATTCCTCTTCATGCGGTCAGCCCTTGCTCATCAGCTCATACAGTATGGTCAGGGTCAATTCTCACAGTCAGCTAGACTGAAGGTCAACCCCACCCATGAATGTGCCAACAACAAGCAAGGCTCAACTACAACAGAAGGGCTTACCTTCTGTTACAAAAGGGACATTCCTGGAGTGCCTACCTCAAGTAATCATGGAAATTATGTGACCAAACCCCACAAGACACCTACCACATCAGGCCATCATGCCAATATTGGGAGACATAGTAGAACTACATAACACATAGAGACAAATACAGAGAGGCAGTCAAAATGGGGAGACAAACATGCACCAAATGAAAGAACAGAAGAAATCCACAGGAAAAAACCCTCAGTGAAATGAAAGCAACCAAGACACCAGATGCAGTGTTCAAAACAATGGTTATAAGGATGCTCAAGGAACTTAAGGGAAAAATGCGTGAATGCAGTTAGGACCTAATCAAAGGGATAGTACACCTTAAAAAACAAAACAAAACATAGAACCCATAGAAAAGAACTAGTCAGAAATGATGAATACAATATCTAAAATGAAGAATACACTAGAGGGAATCAACAATGTCTTAGATGAAGCAGAGGGTCAAATCAACAATTTGGAGTACAAGAAAGCAGAAAACACCAAAGCAAAGTGGCAAAAAATAAATAAGTAAATAAATAAAATAAAATGAGGACTGTCTATGGGAAAATATCTGGGACCTCTGGGAAAATATCAAGCATAACAACATCTGTATCATAAGAGTACCACAGGGAGGAGAGAGAGAGAGAGAGAGAGAGCAAGTGATTGAGAACCTATTTGAAGAATAATGACTGAAAACTTTTCTAACCTGGTGAAGAAGAAAGACACACATGTCCAGGAAGTACAGAGGTTCTCAAGCAAGATTAAACCCAGAATGTCCAAACCATAATAGTTAATTGAATGTTAAATCATAATTAAAATGGCAAAGTTTAAAGGCAAAGAGAGAATATTAAACGCTGCAGGATAAAAACAGTTAACTTAAAGGGAGCTCCCATAAGACTGTCATCTGATATCTCCACAGAAAAATGTCAGACCACAAGGAATTGCCACAAAATATTCAAGGTGATGAAAAAGGACCTACAACCAAGACTACTCTATCCAGGAAGGCTATTGTTTAAAACAAGAAGAGATCTAAAGAGCTTCCCAAACAAGAAAAATTTAAAAGAGTTCATTACCAACAAGCCAGTGTTATAAGAAATATTAATGGATTAATGGAAAAAAGAGACATAAAGAATAAAATGGCAATAAATATATGCCCATCAATAATTACTTTAAATGTAAATGGATTAAATGCTTCAATCAAATGACATAAGGTAGCTAAAACAGGTGAGAAAATTATATATATATATATATATATATATATATATATATGGCCTCTTTGTCTACAAGAGACCAACCTCAGAATAAAAGGCAAACACATAGATTGAAAATAAAGGGCTAGAAAAGTTATTTAATGCAACTGGGAAAAAAAACAGCAAAAATAAGCTAAGGTAGCAATATTTATATCAGGCAAAATAGACTTCCAAACAAAGGCTATGACATGAATCAAAGAACACCATTATATAATGATAAAGAGATCAATTCAACAAGACTAAATAACCTTTGTAAACATTAATATACTCAACATAGGAGCACCTAAAGATGTAAAATAAATAATGATGATCATAGAGAAAGAGGCCAATAGTCATGGCCAATGTGGTTCAATTGGCTGGAACATTGTCCCATACATTAAAAAGTTGAGGGTTCTATTCCTGATTAGGGCACATACCTAGGTTTCAGGTTTGATCCCTGGTCTGGGCATACATGGGAGGCAACCTATGGTTGTTTCTTTCTTATATCAATGTTCCTCTCTGTCTCTCTCTCAAAGCAATAAAAAAATGTCCTCAGGTGAGGATTAAAAAAAAGGAAAAAAAAGGAAGAGATCAACAGTAATGCAAGCAGAGTAGGAGGCTTCAATACCCCATTGATATTATGGACACATATTCCAGACAAAAAGATCAACATGGAAACAGAAGACCTAAATGACACCTTAGACCGGATGGATTTAATTGATATTTTCAGAGCATAATACCCTAAAAGTGGGTATATATTCTTTTCACATTTACATAGAACATTTTTCAGTATAGACCACATATTAGGCCATAAAACATGCCTCAATAATTTAAGAATGTTAAAATCGTTTTAAACATCTTATATGACCACAATGGCATAAAACTAGAAATCAGTTACAGGAAGATAATGGAAAACCACAGGAATACATGGAGGCCAAATAACAAGTTACTAAGCAATGAATAGGTTCATAAAGAGATCAAGGAAGAAATGACAAGATACCTTGAGACCAATGAAAATGACAACAAGACAACCAAAAATCTACGGGATATAGCAAAAGCAGTTCCAAGAGGAAAATTCATAGCAATATAGGTCTACCTCAAGAAACAAGAAAAATCTCAAATTAATAATGTAGACTTTCACCTCATGCACTCTTGGTGGAAATGCAAATTGGCGCAACCACTGTGAAAAACAGTATGGGGTTATCTCAAAAAATTAAAAATAGAACTTCCTTTGACCCAATGATCCCATTTTTAAGAATATAGCCAAAGAAGCCCAAAACACTAATTTAAAGAATATATGCACCCACATGTTTATTGAAGCATTATTTATAACAGCAAAGCTATAGAAGCAACCCAAGTGCTTAACCAAAGATGAGGGGATAAAAAGTAGTAGCACTTTTTACACAATGGAATACTACTCAACCATAAAAAAAATGAAAATTTACCTTTTGTGACAGCATGCATAGAACTAGCAGATATTATGCTAAGTGAAATAAGTTACATAGAGAAGACAAACACCATATATTTTACTTATATATGGAATCTAAAGAAAAAAACAAAATAGAAACAGACTCATAGGCACAGAAATCAGACTGATGGTTAACAGAGAGAAGTGGGGTTAGGGGGTTGGATTAAAAAAATGAAGGCATTAAGAAGTACAAATAGTCAGAGAAAAGTAAAGTACAGCATAGGGAATACAGTCAATAATATTATAATAACTGCTTATGGAGCCAGGTGGGTACTTGAATTATCAGGGTGACTACTTTTAAAGTAAATATATGATTGCCTTACCACTATACTATACACCTGAAACTCATACAGAGAAACCTTGAATGTAAAATGTAAATGAAGAAATAAATTTTCAGTTATCATGAGCTCTCAGTTTTACCTAAGTGCTCATAATTTTCCTTTGCTTTCAATTTCTGTTCTTATGAACAATATATTTGTATCAGAAGAAAAAATAGAGCCATGATACATTTCAATGTTTATATTAAAAACTTCCCATTGTTATTACCTTTTAACTATGTTTCTACTTTCTGAAACGCTGGCAGATATTCCTCTGCTTTATATGTGAGGCTTCTGCCCTTGTGGACCCGACATGTTTGCCATGTGAATAAGGTGCAGCTCCCTCAAAGGATATCTTGGTTCTCTCCCTTTATTTCCCTAGATGTTAGACATCAGCACCTCCAGGGAGCTTTTCATGATGCCCCATCTGTATGATCCTGGAGGAAGACACACTCAGAAGGCAGGGAGGGGAAAAGGCACTGTGACGATAGGGAGGTTGGAATGTTATAAGCTGGACGGAGTATTCAAACTTTTAAACTGTACTGGATTGGCCTAGGATTCAATATAGTGACCAGAACATCACAGGACCAGAAAAGGTGAATTTGACTGTAGTTGAAGCAAGGGTTAATAATCATAAAATAATTTCTTATTTCTAACTCAGTATGTTGAATGTCCTCAAGAAACTTGATGATTATCACATAGTTTATGCAAATTGTACTTGGGGCTGCATTGGCATGTGTTTGAGGAAAACTTACAGTATGTGTTCTGTGTTATCTGTGTGAGATTTGGTTGGAGACGTTGATTTTGTGTTGTAACTGGAGGTCCTTGGCCATTGAAGTTTAGGGGATTTAAAGGCTAGAAACAGTGAGTAGGATATATGAGAGTCACAACTATTTGCAAGGTACCGTTGCTGGTTATGGGAGAGAAAGTGGAAAGGGCAGAAAACTTGTAACAGATTGGAACTGGATAATTTTCAGGTATAACTTATTTTTCTTTCCTGGGTAAAAACAAATAAAAAATATCAACTAAGTTCCTTTTAGTGTCTCCCTGAAGCATTTACATGATGGTATTTTATTAGTAGATCCAGTTCATCTGATGAAAGACCATATTGCAATTCTCCACTTTAGAGGCTAAGGAAACTCCTTGCTGAAATTAGAACATCTGGCAGAGTCCACCATATTTAATTTCTATATTTCTAACTTTGGTTTTCTTTATTTTCTCCATGACAAAGGTTTGGATTAGAAAATATGGATTAAATTCCATGAGTGAGGGAAATTTTTTTTCTTAGCAAAATGGCATAGATAATAATGCAGTCCCCTACACTGGATTTTTGTTATAGTGATTAGGCTTGCAAGCTTCAGGATGACATGAGTCTATCAAATATGCCAGTCTGACCCCTATGATAGTTTTATGTTCCCCACCCATGATGACATGCCCTTCCCTGAAACATCAGGGAAGAGATGTCACCACAAATCAGTTTTAAAATCTGAATTGTGTCACAGTGATTTTTACAACCAGCATCTCAGACAATAACTTATTTTTGGTGAAATTTGAATTTACCGTAATCACTTTCTATGAAAAAAAAAAGTATTACATCAAGTATCCATTTTGGTTGAAAAAAAATATATATAGTTTCCCCCCCCCTCACAGAATTTCCATATGAGAAAATAAACATTGTAATTTTGGTATGATAATTGGTAAATATATTGTTCTTTTCTTCTCCCTCTCCACATGCTTCCAACATAGCACTTGAGCACTAAGCAGAGAGCATAGAGGCAGACAATCAAACTTATTTGCTGATTCACAGCCTTCCAGGAGCAAATACCTTCATTTGACAATGCCACTTTGTAGGAGGCCTTTTTCCTCTCCATCTAGGCATCAAATCTCTGCTCCATGATTTAAATTTTATAGGCTCTGCACATTGCTACACATCCCTGTTGCATAAAATCACATAAGTTGATTTTTATTTTAAAATGAGTATTGTGGGGCACTAGGTAATTAAATAGGGGAGGAGACTGTAGATTTGAGGAGCTCTTGCTTGAGATTCAGTGTCTCATAGAAGCATAATCAGAAGGCTCCGATGGATCCAGGGTCAGATAAGAGTCATGGGTAAGGCCTCAGACAAACTGTTAAACTGTCCTTTCTTCCCCACAAAAGCACTCTTCCTTGGAACATAGGAGTGTTCCTGTTTGGACATTGTCCCTTCCACCCTGTCATGCTCTTCTGACAACATCTGCTAGATTTTCTTCATTCCCCTTTTTGCTTCAACAGAGTTTCACTTGGTCAAATCCAGTCCTTCAAAGAACAGTCACTCTATTACTCTGTTATGTAATGCCTACCATTCCCACTAAAAAGACTCAGTCAATCCATGTTATTCCACTTGCTCAGGCCCTGCAGAATGACCCTTGCACTTCAGAGAGCTTGTACCTGCACACCGTCTCAAAGGGATAGGATTCAATTCAGGGTGATCTGTGCCCAGTCTATAATGTGAGTTGGGGGAAAAAGTGCCACTTCCCGTGTCTTCTGGATGAGGTGCTGTTCTCCTCCATGAAACATGACTCCTAGAAATTCAGAAGTATAGAGTATGGAGAGAATGCAAGAGTTGCAGAGAATAACTACTGGGAATCTAAGGTCACTAACTGACCCATGGACTTTAACACAACAAGTCAGGGGAAAGAGATTTCAGATGTGCAGCGACCTCTGGAGCACAGCTGTTGCTCCTTACCCAGGATGAAGCTGATTTGTGGCTAGGCTGACATTGCTCAATGCAGTGCAAATGAGGCTCAGCAGTCTGCATGCTAACCAAGTCAGTTTGGAAAGAAAGTTTTTATTTTTTTTTCTACCTTTCTATTAGTCAATATTTCTGAAAATAGCCTAGAATAACTTCCAGCCATGCCTAGACTAGGAGTCCAGAGAGTCGGGTTTAGTTCTGTTGATTTTTATTCAATCAGAGTCATCTTTATAATCTTCATCCCTAAAATTTGGATAATATTAATGTTTGTCCAACTACAGTCATGAGGCTGGGAGAGAACTTAGATGAAGAATTTAAAACATGCATTTTTAATTTAATTTACTGGGGTAACATTGGCTAATAAAACCATACAGGTTTCAAGTGCACAATTCAGCAGCATGTTATCTGCACACTGCATCATACACTCACTGTCCAAGGAAAAGTCTGTCTGTGCCACCCTTTATCCCTTCTTTGCTCTCGTCTACCTCCCTTAAGCCCTTCCCTCTGGCAATCAACATACTGTTGTCTATGTGTTATTTTTATTTATTTATTTTCTTAATCATTTCACTTTATTCACCCCAACTCCCCATCAATAAATAAATAAAGTTAAAACATATTAAAAAGAAAAATTGCTATGAAACTGCTTGTATTTGGGTTGTATTTAAAAAGTTAAGTTCAGGGATCAACATTTGCACAGGACAGAAAGGAATATGAAAACCAGGTAATTACACAATGATTAAGACAAATCATCTGAAAAGAAATGGAAAGGGGAGTTCAGTTTATACCATTTACATATTGCCATAACTTTTTATTTTATTTTGCTGACTTTATAAATTAAACCAAGCATTTAGATGATAATTGACATAAAAGTTTTTTCTTTTTTACTTATTAGTTTAATTTGAGGAACAAACAGTATATTTCTTCAATAATCGATTATATTTCTGATGACAAAATCTCTATGACTTATAACTGATCATAAGATTTTTTAAATCACCTGGGATGTTTTCATTTTTGTGTTTTCCATTCAAGAAAATGTTTCCATTAAATCATAGATAGCTGAAAAGTTTACCTATTAGAACATTTAAAATTTTGACTCAGGCTAAAAAGTAAACATGTTTCAGTTGAAGATATGACAGCTTTATTTGCAAAATTTTATTGATAACTCTTTTGTTTTATAGACTGTTATTGACTTCAGAGACTTTTCTTTTAGGGAATAAGACAAAGTGATTTCTCAGAGAAATACTGCAATCACTAGAGTTTCCAGTACACATATAATTTATCTAAATAGGATTCTACCCTAACTGAAATTACTGGTAATAAAAGAGTTGAACTGATATTAGAATACCTAATTTATGGATTCATTGAAATTATTGTAAACTAATTTAAATTCACATACCTAGTAGTAATTCAATTGACAACAATCAAAAGATGTATCACATTTTGATAAACACAAGGCGATTTCCGTGTTTTCTTAAGTTATGCTAATTATAGCTACTTTCCTCTGAAGAATATGTTTTCATGAACATTATCTCATTTGTCAGTATAGCATCTCTGTAAGGGGCAGATGTAACAGTCTTCAATTTACTGATGAGAGAAGTGAGGCACAGATGGCCAAATTTTCTTGAGGTAAAGTTGGGCCACCAAACTGGCTTCTACTGAGACTGCTATGAATTTGATGTTAAGTTCTTTGCTTAAACATTGATAAGGAGGGTGTGTAGAATATGTAGCAAATGGTTACTGTCACTCACTCCCTGCCTTCCTTCCTTCGCAAAGAAAGAGTAGTAGGTCATCATTCACTAGTCCATCTACAATATGGAGGTAATACCCACAAACCTTGCCTTTGCCTTATAGTGCAATTATGAATATAGGAAAATTAAGCAGAACTTCCTGGACTGCAAAACATAATCTAATTCTGATTAAATTTTGGAACTATATGACAAGTTTGCAATCTTCCTCAAAACCTTATCTGTCTTCATTTGCCCCATTAGATAAGAGAAAGTATCATTTTACTCAAGGATTGCAAAGAGTTCTACATTTTTGTGTTAACTCCTGTCATTGGAAGGGGCTGACCAGAAGACTGGTTGAGAAGGACTCCAAGTCAAGTTAGGACTCAACATGAAGATTGCTTACCTATTAGGCATACACTGATAGATCTAGATTAGCTGGAGCAGCAGCAAAGAGTCAGAGGTGGTAATAAGTACATGTATCACTTATAATAACCTGCTCCAAAACCTAGTGGCTTAAACTAACAACTATTTATTTGCTATGATTCTTTATTTGGTTTGGGTTTAGCTGGCAGTTCTGGTCTTGGCCTGGGGTTATTTAATTAACTGTCCTCCACTGTATCTCACAGGAGGGGAGAGAGCACCTAATGATTCAAGAAGGTCTCACTCATGTGCCTGGAAGTTTATTGAAATTTTTGGCTTGAACACCTTGGTTCTCCTATTGTGTCCTCTTCTGTTGGATTACCCAGGAAATCAAGCCTCATGGTACAAGCATTTATCAAGCCCTGCTGGCATCACATTTGCTAATGTCCCATGGCAAGAGAAGTCACATGACCAACCTTAGAATCAATGTGAGAGGAAACTATACCAAAGCATACATGCAGGGAGGTATGAGTCACTAGATGCCTTTACTATAATCAGCCCCATAGCATGCAATGAAGTTGCTATTTCTGATACATGGGGGAAATAATAACTAGAGGTTTCCAAAGCTCTACTTAGTCTTTGCTCTGACATAAACTAGATATATTTTTAAACCTGAATTTTAATTTTCCTCCCAGGAAAAAAGACAACATTGCTCTTGCTTTTCATGCATTGGTAAGATTGTTTTTCACACGGTAATTCAGAAAGTTTTATGGAATGATAAAAATCTCATTATAATGGTTCAGCTTCCTAAACACATTAATTTACTAAGTATTTTATAGAGAATAATAAAGCACAAATGTCAAGTTCTGGCCTTTTAAGGAGATGATTGTATAATGAAGAAGCTAAGTCTTGTATAGGAAACAATAACAACAACAAAACCTGCAGCAAAGGTGGGTTTTCATAAATATTTTATGAGTTATACAGACAATGAAAGCTATAGGACTTCATAAGAAGGAATGCCCTATTTGGGGAAATCCAAGGACATTCTATGAAGATCATACATAAAGAGGGTCTGGAAAGATGGGTCAGGTACACTCAAATTTGTTTTATTACAAAGTAATACATTTTCATTATAGAAAAATTAGAGAAAAGGGAAAATATGCAAAAGGCCTTTCATTTTTAACATGCTTATATACATACACACATTTAAAAAAATGTACTTCTGAAAACTAATTTGTCAACAATATATTGTGAACATTTTCTACACAATTTTATTACTTTTCACTTAAATGGTTGTATTGCATTTAAACTAATGTTATGTATCATAACTAACAACTATTGATGAATATATTGGTTATTCATTTTGCTGTTTTTAATAATGTTGCAATAAAAATTGATGCAGGCAAATTTTTACTAATCATTTCCTAAGGAAATATTTGTAAAGGTGAAATAATTAAAACAAATGGCAGACAGGTCTATATGTAAAATCTTTTAGTATATAATACATATAATGCCAAATTGTACATTTGGAAAAGCTGGACCAATTTATGATTTTATTACCACAAGATCTTATTATTCTGAATGCTCACCAACATACATATTCTAATTGGGGTTTTCATTTTTCACTTTGAGGTTTAAAAATCTCATACTTAATTACAACTTGCACTTTAATTATAATAAATATTGACTTTTTTCCAATATATTTATTGGAAATTTGTTTATTTTCTATGAATTGGGTATTTTAAAACCTTTGTCCATATTCCTTACTACTACAAATCTTTTTAAAGACATGTGCAAGATATCTAAATATTAAAATTAATAACCATTTGTCTAATATATGTAACATTTTACATTTTTTATTGTTGTAGTGATTTCACATATCTAATCTTTATGTTCTCAATAATCTTTCCTTTTGTGGTTTCTGTTTTTGGCATCATGTGCCAAACTGTTTTAAAAAAGAATGAGCTAAACTTCATATTTCTTTGTTTCTAGAAGTTTCATTGCTTTATTTTTGATATTTGTATTTAAAGTTTTATTCATGTGAATTTATTTGATATGTGGCTGTGTGGTACATGTTAAAGTCTAACCTGTGTATGTGTATGTGCACCTGTAAGTGCCTGCACATGCAAATGCTTAGTTTTTGAACCAGAATCATTTAGTGTACACTTTCATGGATAAATGAAATGATTATAGCAGAGAGACAGCATATGTCATTTAGTCATAGACATTCAAGATTAAAACACAAATGGTAAGTAATAGGCAAAATATACTTAGGGGCTAGTTAAGTGAAGTGATCCATTCTTATAAGAGGATTGTAGAAACAAGTTGGAGAAAGGGATGAGATGATAAAAGGTCTTACATGACTAACTAAGAAGCATAATATACATTTGCAGGTGTGATCTGAAGTCTTTTCTTTTATAGGAATTAGATATTGTTAATGCACAGATGACCACCCCAGCAATGGGTGGGGAGCACGTTGATGGCACTTTACTGCTACACAGACCTGAGACTAAATGCATGTCTTTTTTTTTTATGGTGTATGTTCCCCAAGAAGCACTATGGCCCCAGGAACTTTATTTCCACTCCCATCCCTATCTTATTGCTTCTAGAGTAAGACAAGAGCTCCTGGAACCCTTTAAGTGTCTAGGTGGTCCCTCTTTCCCAGGAGATTGGAAGGGAAGTCTTCTCCTTTTTCTTCTGCCCTGTCTACTGGTCTCACCCTCCAGAGATGCTGCTCCATTTCCCTGATACCAAGGGATGATGAAAGACCTTGTGCTTTGGTTGCCCTCATTCTGAAGTTCTAGCCTCCAGTAAGAATCTAGAATATCTCTTATGGAGGATTAGCAATAAAAAGTGATGGTTTTCCTGATTTTCCAGAGGATAGTCTATAAATTGGACTATATTTCAGATTTATTGAAGAACAGCACAACTTATGTGACAAAAACTTGGGCTCTGAAGTCATTTGAGCCAGACTGTGTTTAGGTTCCATCTCTGCTACATGCCCAATGTGTACTTTGAGCTGATTTTTTCACTCCCCAAAGTCTTGCTTTCCTCATTTACTCAATTGGAATACTAATAGTATCTACTTGGAGCAGAGAGTGCTCTGCCAAGATCTTCCTTCCATTATCTCTAGCTAAGAGAATCAGATTTTGGTCTTGTTTTGAGTAATAAGGTGCTCAGAGTAGGTGGGATTTTCTCCCAGTGTCAGGGGATGAGACTTGAAAGGAATAAGTCAACTGTAGCAGCCTCATTATCCTTTGCTTTTGCAAGGCATTGGTGAAGAGGGGGATGGGCCCGCTGAGACCTGGGAAAGTCTTGTGGGCTTACGGGGGAAAATACTCCTTCCTGAAAAAATAATAAAATGTATCTAGAAAAGTTCTTTCTTTATTTTTGTGTTTAGAGGTGTTGTCTGAAGACTGGATGTCTGCATCTGTAGCAGTGATTGTGCAAGCATGAAGGGAAAGCCAAAAGCTGACATTGTTGTGTAGGTACATTAACCTTGAACCTGCCTCTCTCAGGATTTTTTTTTTTGTTAGATAATACAAAATCTTATGTGACTAAAAACCCTCAGTAGATTTTAACTATTATTATTTTTATTATTACTATTGCTGTAATTATTATAATGTACTGAATATTTAGTAAATACTAAGCACTATGCTAGACATTCTAGAATATTAGGAACTCAGGTAAGACAGAATGGATGGATGAACCTGCACAAAACTCTTTCTAGTATGAGGAATTAAAAATTTCAGGCAAAGCTATTACTTGGTTGAGGATACAACCTCATCTTTAAAGACAAAGAGCAGCCCACTTATGTATCATGACACATGCAGAGTTTTTTGGCAAATGATCAAATCACCCAGGTTACTCAGTCCCCCTACAGCTAGATTTGGTGCCCTGTGACTTCTGACTTTTCCCAAAACTAAAATCACCTTTGAAAAAGAAGAGATTTCAGACCATTGATGAGATCCAGGAAAATATGGTAGAACAGCTGATGGTGACTGGGAGAGCTGTGTGAGGTCCCAAGGTGCCCACTTTGAGGGAAACTGGGGCATCATTGTCCTATGTACAGCGTTTCTTGTATGTTGTATCTTCTTCAATAAATGTCTCTATTTTCATAAAAAAACTAAATAAAGTCATAGAGTAAAGACAAACCATTAAATGTATGAAGGTTATTTTGGTTTAATACATGGTCCAGGTCAGAGTCTGGATAATACACATTCAGACCTGAATCCTAGGAAAGCTAGGAGTTAACAAAAACAGAATGATATAAAATTTCACACAAGATTGAAGGTTAACATGAGATAACCATGTTCAACCTGTCAATTTGCCAAGTTTTTGAGAAATAATTTTTTCAAGATTCTTGACTACTCAGCTATTATAAGATCAGAAGGTTAATATTAGCCATCACACACTTTTCCAAAAAATGTTAATGTATTTTCCTATGAAGAGGTATTAATGACCCACAAACTTACATGGAAAATTGGCTATTGATGGTAAGAAGTGAGGTCAGTGGATTTGGTTTCTGAATTATTTTGAAACAGGACCAGTTTTTAAGTATTTGATATTTACATTTCTCATGAGAAAAATGAGAAGAAAAATTAAAACATTTTACAAAAAAATCTTAGTAGGGGTATTTTAATATCTGCAATTGCTAAGTGGGTTGTTGAGCATTAGTTGAGTCTGCAGGCAAGATATCTGATTATAGAAATAATGTGGGGCATTACATAGATTCTCCGACTCCATTCTGACTCTTCCCTAAAGAGATAATACTGGAGCTCACATTCTGTTACTCAGTAAATTACTCTGTTCTGTTTCTCACTGACTTACTCAGATTTGCTGTATTTTTCCATCAACAACAACAATTCTTGTGTTTTCAGTGTCATTAATTTTTCCCACTTAGATGATGGTTGCCAGATTCCTGTCCACCAAACCTACTCCTCAGCCCATCTACACCACTACAAAAGGCCATAATTCTTTTGTGCCCACATATTACCTCAATTAATTCATGTTGACACTTAGGTCTGTCCATGGTTTTTCTAAGTATCAGATGCATATTTTCTCAGTACAGCCCGCTCTGTTCTATCCTTTAGGCTGATTTTACTGAACATTTCCCATTAATATCATTGACCCTGTTTTCAACATTGAAGACAAAGATGGGATACCTCCCATTAATTTTCCATTAGAATTCATCTTGTTCCTTCTCTACTAAACCTTCATAAAGACAACTGATGGATTTTGAACAATATTTGTTGATTTATGTCTCTGAAATATTATTCCGGTTTCGTTGAAGAGATTGTTTAGAGAAGAGTGAGCATAGATACAAGAGGAGTCAGTCTAACAGTGAAGAGAGGATGATGATTTGGAAAAGAGGCATGGATGGAGCTCTGATATAGGCTGCAGATTGAATTAAACAGAACTTGTTAATGGATTAGATGGGGATGTAAGAGAGAGAGGGAAAAAACTTGATGAGCAGGACCTATAGCTATCATATAATGAACTGGGAACCAACAGAAGAGGGACAGGTTTCAAGGTATGGCTCTTCAAGAGGTCTGTTTGTAAGAGTGTTTACACATTTCCTTGGCAGTATAAAAAAGGAAGTTGCAGTTATCAGTTCTGGCTCAGAGGAGAGATGTGAGCCTGAGACCTTGTGAAGCAGGGATTACAGTAACCAAACATATAGGTGAGAACATTGAGGTCCAAAAAGGTTACATGACTTGTTTTGTAACATTGAGTAGTAGAACTAGGGTGAGATCCATGCCAGTCTAAAACTGGTGCTTTTCACTGGACCCTTTGTCACTGAGTGCCTATGACTTGCCCAATACCATCTTAGGCACAGAGGAAGACACAAAAATAATGAAACAGCCTTTATCCTCAGAGAGCTCATATTCCAGAACACCACACTCCCAGTGCTAGGGCTGCAGAAGAAGGAAATGAAGCTAAATGGCAAAGGATAAGTTGTTTTATCAACATTCTATGGAATAATCTGGAAATTATTTAGTTTATAACCTGAGTGTGGACATGATAAAAAAGTTTGAATTGTTGCTTGCTCTACAAAGTAATTTCTCAGCATCAAAACCCAACAACAAGGATTTTAAAATACTTAAAATATTTTAGACTTAATTTTTGATTCACTGTAAGTTAGCATAGTGAGTATATGTAATGCTTTCTTAACAAATATTACCTAACATTTCTAAAAACAGTTTTATTTTTTCCAGAGGAAACTAATAATATCTCCTTCCTTGCTGCCTCAGGGTCTAAGCTAAAATGTGAATCAAATTCAATAGAAAATGGAGAAAGATGTAGCTTAAAAGAAGTTCATGTGAAAAATGGTATGGATATTTGTGATTACAATCAGGATAGGATAGGCTATGTATAAAATAAATAAGGATTTTAAAAATATATAAGTAAACCATTTCTTCAAACATCAGTAGCTTAACAAGAAGATCATTAGTTTCTCAAATGAGTTAGGTCACCCTTCTCCACTTTAAATATGAGATCCTCAAGGTGACCACTGGAGTGAAAGGGAGGAGTGAAGACAGAACAGCGACTCTTAATTGCCTCTTCCAGAAACTGACACACCTCAGTTTTGTTCAGAATCCTTTTTCCAAAACTAGCTGCAAGCCCCCAACCTAACTGAAGATAAACTAGAAAATTCAGGGGGAGCCCAATGGCTAGTTTGTACAGTTTGGCCATACTTGATGAATCAGCAATGTGACAAATTAAAAATGAAGGCTGAAGTAGTAGAAATAGATACTGGATCAAACTGGGGAGAAGCTGGCTGAACCTGCACCCATCACTATGATGGGTTCCCTTCCGTACAGAAAGGAGGCTGATTTGACTTCACTCAAGGGAAGGGTTGGGTTGTTGAAGGTTCACTCTAAGAGGACTAGATAGAGGGATATTTAGTGTGGGGATTAGAACACTGGAAATGGGGTGCAATTATCTTCTTCAAATATCTGCAGACTCATTCCATCTGACTCCAGAAGTAGCTGGCAGATTCCATATAAATGGAAAAAGAAAATTCTACCTCTAAGTAGAATGATATTTCTAAAAATATCATGAGCATACTGTGTTTGAATTCATTCAGACAGCTGGGCAACTCTTACAAGTGAATTTCGGCAGTGAGTGAGGTAAATGATGTTTGAGTATTTCCAATTCAGGGATTCTCCATTAATAGTTGTCTCCATTAACATATTTAGCTTTTTTGAATTTGAAAATATAAAGATAAGAAAGTTTGAAGATAGAAAAAGATGGTGACACATGCTTTTTCAGAAAACATTTTCCCCCTCAAAATTATAATTAGGTCACTTCAATAATTGAAAGTCTGTTCATACATTGAAATGTTCATACATTTCCATATATGTCTGCTATACATCCTGATTTGTAATGAAACAGAGCTCTACTCATCTATCTTATCCAATCCCACATTGACTTTGAGTGTTTTTTTCCTGTGCAAAACATCCTTTAGTATGTTTTTAAAATCTGCTGAAAATGAGAAAAGAATGTACAAAACCAAGACAGTTTTCCATATTATTTTTAAAATAGAAATTCTATTTCCATTTGGACTCTTTCAAAAAACTTTTATTTTAATTTATTTTAGATTTTAGGGAGAAGGGAAAGGACAGAAAAAGAGAGGGAGAGAAACATTGATGTGAGAGACACATGGGTTGGTTGCCTGTCGTATGAGTCCTGACTTGGAACCGAACTCTTAACCCAGGGATGTGCTCCAACTGGGAATCAAACCCATGACCTTTCTGTTTGTGGTATGATGCCCAATGAACTGAGCCACACTGCCTGGGGCTTGGACTCTTTTCTTTGTTGTTGTTGGTGTTTAGTTTTGTTATTGATCCTGAAAATTTATAGCTCTTGCTTTAAGTTAGAGGTACTCAATTATTTAGTTGAATTTCAATCATTTCAATGTGTAAGGCCCATCTTTGTTCATTCTCTCCCCCCCTCTCTTGTGTCTTGGAGAAGGAAGCATCCTACTTTTTTCTAGTATGCCCATCAACTGAATTTTGATCTTATTTCTTCATTTCTCCTATATGATTATTCTTCTTTTCTTCCTTCACTAGCATTGAATGGGCTGCTCCCCATCTATGTGACAAAAAGACAACTTCCAACACCATATTTAGAATGAATCTCTTCCCTCAACTCTGCTACTCCCTGCAGAATCCTCTCTCTGGATCCCTTCTCTCCCTCCAACAAAGCTAATGCCAATGCCCTGCCTGTCCCTCGAAGCACATAGTCTCAAAATTTATCTAATTCCTACTTCATCTTTGTGGAGGGCATCTTTCTGTCCATCTGACTTGCATTGCCATCATTGATCCAGGTCCCAATTAGGTAACTTCTTCATCCTTGCAACATCCTTTTTTCCAGTATGGTTAGAGGCCAACTTCTGACTGCTCTGATCTGTTCTACATACACTTGTCAGCTCAATTATCTCCCAAAATACATCTGACTCTGTCATTGTCCTGACCAGAAACCTTTATTATCTACCCATGAGACTATTGTAAAAAATCTGTAAGCAGCATGTTATTCTTAAAGTTTTACCCCTGTGTCCAGCCTCATCTTTAACCACACTCTGAAATGGGCCTTACATAGCAGTCATTTCTGAAATATATTCCATACTTTGTCTTTCTGCCATTCCTTTTACTTAACCTGCTTTCTTTCCAGACATATTTCCTTGTCCAAATCATACTGACCATCTGAAGCTTTTTTCTGAAACAGTGACAGTTTTTTTTGACCTCCTCATCATTTATTTTTGTATTTAAATATCTTGTATATTATTTATGTTTCATACTCCTTAAGAGCAGAAAATGTATTTATTTGATTTAAGCACATACAGCTCCTAGAGCAGGACATTGCAATTATTAAACTAGCAGAACAATTGCTGGATAAAGAAAAGACCATGCTTCTTTGTTTACTATAACTGGTCTATAAAACTGCGATACATCTAGATTCTTTACACTTATTTTTATTTTTGTTTTTTTGTTATTTTATATATGGTCTCTGATTAAAAAAATTAAATTAAATTTATTAAAGTGACACTGATTAATAAAATTATAGGTTTCAAATGCACAATTCCACGATACATCATCTGTATGTCATATTGTGTGTTCACTACCCAGAGTCAAATCTTCTTCCAGCCCCATGTATTTGATCCCCTTAACCCTCTTTATCCCCCACTTATAGTCTTCCCATCTGGTAACCACCGTACTGTTATCTGTATACTGTCTATGATTTTTTGCTTGTGTGTTTGTCTTGTTTGTTCATATTTTGTTTCAGTTTTATACCCACATATAAGTGAAATCATATAGTTCTTGACTTTTTCAATCTGACTTATTTCACTTAGTATGATTTTGAATCTGGTAAATTTGTATACTTGTTTTTCCTCCTGCAGTAATTTAGTTGTTGTTGTTCGTGGTGGTGGTAGCACTATAGTTGATATTCTACAGGAGTGTTTACAATCTCATATGTTTGTCAGTGAAGGAGAACAGTTTCAGCATGACTCTCTAGGGCCCTCAAATATTTTCTGAGGAGCTGTTATCATTATTATTAAAGGTTGTTACCAGTTTTATTTCTCTAAATGGCAATGCTATTTCCTTTAGCCTCTAAACCTGTAATACTTCAGGATATTTCATTTCTTATGGCAACAAATAGTGCTATATTGATTTCTATCTCTGGGTTTTAATATTTAAGATGAGTCAGAGTTGAGATTTTTATATTTCCTTGGTAATCTATTGGCAGTTAGGTTAGTAATGTTAATTAGATGAATCCAAAAGTTTGCTCAGAAATTTGTCCAAAATGATGAGGCCCCAAACAACAAAACTCCAGGCTTCTATTGTCAACAAATCTCAAATATTCTGATACTGAGTATTTTATTTTTTCCCCAACTGGAATAACTGTGTATGCCATCTCATGACAATTTGCAGCTTTTTCTTCCTCAAAGGAAATTTCTAAGGATATAAACATATCGTAACCATTCCTCTGATTGACTCTTTTATACCTCCAAGAAGAAATTTATGAAAAGTGTTTTTATTGTTTCTCTTTAATATATGAGAAACAATAGGATTTCATTTTTTATTGCAACATCAAAACAAGTTAGATGATATAACTAAATTAATTTTAATAGCATGGACTCCTAACACATAGTAGGTACATGGCAATATTTGTTAAATTTAGTCTCTTGATAAATAATAATTCTACTTGTCACAATGTTCAATAAAACCTCTTGTATCATCCAATCATTGTGGATTTCACTTTTCACTGGGTGGAGACAGGTGAACAAACAATTATTTATAACAGACTCTACCATAAAGCTTACACTATGAATATAGAATAGAAAGAATGCTTAACTTTACTACTGGTTTCAGAGAGAAATATAAAAATGAATTGACTTTTAAATGATAAATAAGACTTTAAGTATGGAAAAAGTAGGGAGAAAGGGTGTTCCTGGTAGGGAGTAAAACATGAACTGAGGTATAAAGTTATAAAAGTATATGATACATTTATTTATTAATTGATTCAAATTAAATATGGAATTATAAACTGTAATTAAGAGCCTTGGGTACTTAACTCTTTTTTAGTGGAAAAAGAGGTTGCAAAAGAGACATAAAAGGGATAAAGAGATAGAGGGTAAATAAGGAGCGTGAGCTGCTTTGGGACAGCAGAGAAGAGGGAGTTTCAGGCCAGAGGTGCAACTGGTTTCTTAAGGTATAAAATAGGTGTGCATACTTGGCAGTTGCTGAGAAAGGCTAAGGTCAATTTATGAAGAGTTCTTGAAAAGTATATTAAACCAGTTTAGATTTTAAAATCAATGGTTCTTATTCCGGCTGGGCACTATCAGTGGATATTTCAAACAATGCCAATTTGGATTTAGTAGCTTGAGAACACACACACTTTTAAACATCCCCAGAAACGAGCCTGTCATATGTCCCAGGCTGGGAACCAGGGCGGTGTTTGGGCTTTGTAAGTAAAAACTGAGATCACAGTTGTATTTGAGGAAGATCCTTCTTCATTTTAGAGCACTTATTCTCAACTCTGGCTGTGCAGTAGAGGCTCCTGGAAACCTTTCTAACATACCAGTGCCCAGGACCCACCCTGGACTAACTAAATAAGAACCTGCTTCGGTGGAACTGAAATATCTGTGTATTTAAGAATCTTCTCTGATGATGACATTAGCAATGAGAACCTTTGCTATAGAATAGAATAAGTTTGGAACCTGAAGCAGAAAAACCAGATAAGGTTGGTTATTGAAAGGAAAGTGCAAATGTTTTTATTAGGACACCCATGTTCTAACATTTTATTTGTGTCCTAATATAAACATTAATTTTTAGTCAGACCAATGAACATACTGTTCAAAGAGCACTCACTATGTGAGATGTGGTTTTTCTTGGAGAGTTCTAAGGGTAAATCCTGTTGACTCCTGCATTTTAGTCCACTTTCTTATCAAAATATATACTTATCTCCCTCTCAGATACACCAGCTAAAGTGAAAAGAATTTGAGACAAATTCTAAAGATTCTGATAAATTAAAATGTGAAACCCATAGTAAATGAGTAGATTTCTCTTTATTTCAAAGTTAGAAAATTTTGGGATGGGAAATTATGGTAACATTTGCTGCATGCCCACAATGTGCAAGCTACTAAGGATAGAACATTTGTGGGGATCAGCAAACAAAGTGTATGATCAAGGACACATAATGAGATTTCTTTTACAAGAATTCCCAATTATTTTTCTGGGGCTGGTGGTTTTTTAAAGGGGCGTGGCTGACACAGGTGTGACCTCTTCCATGCCCTATTCTGTACTCCTATTCTGGGGAGTCTTCTGGTTGGAAAATAGAGGATTGTCGAAGTGAAAAGTTTGGAAGTTCATGAGAAAATATATGATGTAAAAAATGTGCTGACTAGCATGTTCATCCTGTCTTTCTCTCACACTGAGCCAGTTTCAGGAGGAGCTGAGCCCAGGGGTGTTAACAGAGCAGTCATCTGTCAAATTTTCTTCCTTTATTCTGCTACTTTTGGGCAGAAGAAAAGAGTCAAAGAAGAATCCAAGATGTCCTGGAGAAATGAGCTGTGGTAAAATTCGAAGCACAAGGGATGGTAGAGGAAGAACGCAGGACTCGATGTCACCGTGTTACTAAAGGAGTGTTGTAGATTGTCCACACCAGGACAATAGTACTGGATTACTTTTATCAGGTCTTCATGATATTTAGCATGCAGGCTCTGTTCATGTTTGTGAAGTTTATACTTATGCAATTCATTTCTTTTGGAGTGATTGTAAATTGCGCTGTTGTAACTTTGATTTTGACATGCACGTGGTTGCTATGTAGAAAACGTAATTAATTTTACGTTATGTTGAACTTGTATCCTGTGACTTCTCTAAACTTATTAGTTCTAAGATATTTTTGTAGATTCCTTGAATTTTTAGGTAGACTATCATGTAATCTCCAATGAGGACAATGTTATTTTTTACCTTACAATCTGTTTCCAGTATTAATTAATTACTTAATTAATATTTTAATTGAATTTATTGGAGTGACATTGGTTCACAAAACTATGCAGGTTTCAAGTGTACAACTCAACAAATCTCCATCTGCACACTGCATTGTACACCTATTGTCCCAAGCAAAGTCTCTTTCCATTCCTATATTCCTCAACTTTGCCCACATCCACCTAACCCCACCCTCTTTCCCTCTGGCTAACACCACAGAGGTGTTGTCTGTGAGTAGGTTTTTATTTATATACACATATATATTTATTTATTTTTGATTAATCCCTTCACTTTCTTTCATTCAACCCCCCAATCCCTCTCTCCTTTCATAGCCATCAGCCTGTTCCATGTATTCATGCCTCTGCTTCTATTTTGTTCATTAGATTCCACATATAAATGACATCATATAGTGTTTGTCTTTCACCAATTGGCTTATTTCACTTAGTATAAAAGTCTCTAGGTCCATCTATACTGTCGCAAAAAGTGATGTTTCCTTTTTATGACCAAGTAGTATTCCCTTGTAAAAATGTACCATAGCTTTTTTATCCTCATCTACTGATTGGGTATTTGGGCTGTTTCCAGATCTAGGCTATTGTAAATAACACTGTAATGAATATAGAAGTGCATATATTCTTTTGAATTACTGGTATTGTTTTGGGCTTCCTCAGATATATTCCCAGAAGGGTAAATATATTTCTATTTTTTTTTTTGCTTTATTAAAGTGTATAGAATTTCTAATTTTCTTTTGCATAAGAGTGGTGAAAATGGACATTTTTGTCCATGTTTCTAGTTTTAAAAAGGCAATAACCCATTAAGTATGTTGTTAGCTGTAGATTTTTTGTAGCTGTTCTTTATTAAACTGAAGTAATTTCCTTTATTCCTAATTTGATGAGAGTTTTTATCATGAATGGGTGTTGGGTTTTGTCAAAAGCTTTTTCTGCACCAGTTTATATTATCATATAATTTTTCTTTCCTTGCCTATTGATATGGTATATTACATTGATTTATTCCAAATGTTGAACCAGCCTTGTATACCTAGAATAAATCCTACTTAGTCATGGTATAAAATTCATTTTATGCCATGTTAAATTGGACTTGTTGATATTTTGTTGAGAATTATTTCATCTAAATTCATAGGTATGTTAGTCTGTAATTTTAATTTTTGCTCTCTTTTTCTAGTTTGAGTGTCAGTGGAATGCTGACCTCATAAAATGGGTTAAAAAGTGCTCCCTCTAATTTGGCTTTCGGGAAGAAAATGTTAATTTATTTTTATTTTTTATTTTTTAAGATTTTATTCATTTTTAGAGAGGGCAAGGAAGGGGGAAAGAGAGGGAGAGAAACATCAATGTGTGGTTGCCTCTTGAGCACTCCCAATTGGGACCTGGTCTGCAACCCAGGCATGTGCCCTGACTCAGAATGGAACCTGCAACTCTTTGGTTTGCAGGCTGGCACTCAATCCACTGAGCCACACCAACCAGAGCAATTTATTTCAAAATGTTTAGTGGAATTCTCCAGTGAAACCAACTAGACTTTGATATTTCTTTCTAGGAGGTTTTAAATTATAAATTAAATTGCTTTAATTATTATTTAACTATTCAGATTATTTTATTTATGCTTGTTGAGTTTTGGGTTTTTATGGTTTCTAAAGAACTGGTCCATTTCTCCTGATTGTCAAATATATGAATATAACATTGTTTACATTCCCTTATAACTCTGTTAATAGCTGCAGAAGATGTAGCGATACCTCCTGCTTAAGTTCTGATATTAGTAATTTTTGTTTTCTGTTTTTTACCTTTGTCAGTTTTGTTGGATTTCTAGCGATTTCAATATTTTTAAAGAACCAAATATCTTTTTTCATTGAATATCTTTATTGTTTTCCTGTTTTCAATTTCATTGATTTCTGCTCTTATCTATATTGTTTCTTTTCTTCAACTTGCTTTGAGTTTACTTGTACTACTTTTTCTAGTTTCCTGAGGTAGGAGCTTAGATTATTGATTGAGAACTTTCCTATCTTCCACTGTTGGTGGGACTCCAGTTCAATCCTCCAGAGGAGCGAGCCTCCCATAACCTTCTGTTCTTAGATTGGGAGATACCAGGCTTGGTTTTACTTCTGCTTTGTGGTGAGTAGCACTACTGCCAAGTTTTTTCTCTAGTCCTGTGATCTGTAACAAGTTCTCCATTCTCTTTCCACCTTTGAAAGTTCTCCTTGGGTGCCTCTTCTGTCATTTCTGGGGATTATAGTTGTACTTAGAGGTGAAAGAGCCAGGAGAAATGAGTCTGCTCCATCCTGTTTAAACAGGAAGTCAACCAGCTTTTCTAAAGTTGTTACCATTTGTTTTTCATGTCTAATTAGCAGAGTGGTTACCAAAAATGTTATTTGAACTGTGGGAACAATGGTAGTATAAATATTATCACAGTCTTGTATTGTCAGTCAGCTATGAGACAATATGTGCAACAATAATTCTTCAGTCAAAGCAAGACCAGTGGTCATTAAGAACCACACAGAATGCAGTGGGATTTAGAGACAGGGATAAAAATCTGCTGCTACTAAGGGATGTTTCAGCCAAAGAGAAGGCAGATTTCCTTATCTTCACGACTCCGCAACCCATGACTGCAGGTCTTACTTTTGAGTTCCAAGGGACATTTTCCATGAGGTAATGTACCTCAACCAGTGCAGCATGAGCCTCCATAGCAACGATCTTGATTTTTCATGTCACAGTTTTCAAGTGGTTCAGACATAAACCATTTTATGACTAGGGCAGGGAAAAAGATTTCAGTTTCAAATCACTAAAGGGTCTTGCTTACTCAATGACATATCAAATTACAGAACTCTGTTGCCCTGGTTGGGTGAAAGAGTTGGTTAGAGCATTGTCCCTTACACCAAAAGGCTGAAGGTTTGATACCTGGTCTGGGCGTGTCCAGGAGGCATCTGATCCATGTTTCTTTCCCAGATCAATGTCTGTCTGCCTACCTGCCTGTCTGTCTGTCTCTCTCTCTCCCCAGCCCCTTCCTTTCTTTATAAAATTAACATATCTTCAGGTGAGGATGAAGATAAACATATCTTCAGGTGAGGATTTTTAAAAAATACAGGACTTTTATCTTTTGTTTTGAGTACCTTTAAGAAACATAGAGTGATTAATTTAGATCAATTAACTATTAAAATTTGATTACACACCAGGATATATTTGATAAAAATACCCTGAGTTGTTTTGCTTAATTTTGTACTTTATCAATTCATAGATCCATGCTTCTAATATGCTAAAATGATTATTAAGATTCTGTGTTAGGCACATTGGTGATTCAAATAAAGAAATAAAATCTCACTCTCAGGACTAAGCTTTACTTCAAGTGATTTCACTAACATGCCTGAAACAGAGCCTGCAATATAGAACAGCATGTAATCAAGTGTCAATGTTGGGGAGGAAAATGACAGCAGGGACTTAGAAGAGAGGGTGATCACTGTGGATTGGGTTGATACGAGAAAGTTTCTGGAAGGTTGCAGATCCAGGAAAGGTATGATAGGATGAGAGGAAGGTAGCACTGTGAGGAAAGGCATGAAGTTTCATATAGGCAAATGATATTTTGAGGCTAGACTCTCAGCCAGTTCTGTTGGAAGAGTGGACTTTTTGCAGATAAGAGTTTAGCTGAGACCAGATTCTGAAGACTGGAATGTCAGGCTGAGGATTTCATTATTTTCTGAGAATCTGGGGACTTTGTGATTATTTGAACTGCAGAACAGTGCAAGTGAATACAGGGTTAGCGAACGTCAGTTTGTAAAGGGAAGTGATGTCTGTGGCATGACTAGGACACAATGAAGATAATGATCTTGAGGTGGGGGAAGTGGGGACCTAGAAAGGACTACTGTGAAACTTTGAACCATATGTTTTTGAAGAATAAATTTAGTTTGCAAGTGAAAGGCTGCATTAAAATGTAAAAATGCACATGTGCCTGTGCATTTGTGAACACACAAATGCACATGCACATGAGTGAATATTTTAATAGAATGTTAATTTGTATTTTGTGTTCAGTATCAATTGTCACAATAATAATAATATTACCTATACCTGAATTATTGTAAAAGGAAATAATATTAGGATTAGTGGTTTGACTATGTCCTTGCTATGTGACCCTGCTTGATATCAACACTTAGAAGGCTTGACTGAATATATGGGAAGAGAAAGAGAAAAAACACAAAGATAACACCAAATTGTCTACCCTAGTTGATAGGAAGAACAATAACAAGTGTGTTAGTTTTAATTTTAAAATTTATATTATTTTAGTTTCATTAAAAGAGTTTATATCTTATGCTAATATAAGTATTATGCATTATAAATCAAAAGGCATAGATAAAATCTTGTAATGTTTAAGATTGTTAAGCATATATTGGCAATGTGAAAGAAAAAGCAGATAAAGTAATAGATTTGTAGGAGGACTGAAAGCAGGCATTATAGCCCAACAGTGAGGTCATCTAACTAGCATAAAGTTGGTTTTTGATTGAAATAATTATTACCTTAATGTGACTTCTAAATATCAACAATACTATGCAATTGCACATAAGTTATGACTGAAGTCTGACCAAAACAGGTTAGATAAGTGTTTTAGATTCTGGCAGAAACTCAAATGTAGTAAAACACAGTATAATATAATAATTATATTTTAAATTCATCATATTATTGTTCCAGTGGTAATTTTCAGTCCAATGGCTTAGCCTATATCATTTTTTTTGTGTATTCATGTGTAGTATCAGTGATACAACAGTAAGGAAGACATTAATAAATTTTTCTCAAATGGAAATACATTAATGAAAGAATACATGACTAGTTACTATCTATTTCTCCTTCAGAGAAACTCATAAGGAAAAGAAGCAAAGGAGACTCAACTCATCATCAGTCTGGGTTTAACTCAGATTTTCCCCTCAGTCTTGTGTATTCCCTGAAATAATCCCTCATTTTACTATATAGTTGACATAAAATGCACAAAAATAAATATGAAGGTAAAATCATAAACCTCACCTTTTGGAATGGATATGTGTATCTCATTTAAACTCATTTGAGCACTATTACACTCATTAGATAAAGCCCAATATAAATGAGATTTAAATGATGCAACTCTAGGTAACCACTCTGCAATTCCTATGAACAATAAAATCATGAATGTGCATTTAAAATAAATGATGAGATGTAAAATTATTATAATACCTTTCTAAGTAAAAGCAGCCAATTAGTTGACATCAAAATTGTGCCATTCATAACATAAAATAAAGTTGATGCATTTCCTAAAGCCCATCGCTGTGCTGTTACAATCATTTACCTCTTTAAGATGTAGGGTTTATTCCACCTCTTAAAAGTAATTATAGGCTGAGAAGTTACTACTGTGGTCTCCTACCTACTTTGCCTCTGAAACTCTGATTCCTCACCACTTCACTGGCAGTCACATTGATGTGGAGATGAACATGACAAAAAGGATGGTTATGGTGCTGTGGGATGAGTAGGGCACTGAGCGATTCAGTGGTCAAGGTTGCATTCTCTTATGGTTAACTTTAGGGCAGATTTTTTTAGGTTCATTTATATGCAGTGCTCAAATCATGTGTGATCTTTGGTTTACAAACCCATGAGTTTTTAAAAAATAAAATCTGAAGTTTAGGTGGAAGAGAAAAAAACAGAGGAGAAAAATGTGAAATGTAATCCTTTTCATCATTTCCAGACTAACAACAAATACCCACTTAATGCTGAAAACTCATGGAAGACTGTTTGGGAAATACATACTCTGATCTTGAAGTGACACCTAAGTTTGCACACACTTAGATTTTCAGGTACTTTTTCACCTAGATGACCTGAGTACCATATTTCTACCTGGAAAAAAAGAAATTATTTTTAAAAATAAAGGTCCTGAGTTCTAAGAATTACCTATCTAGTTACTGTATGAAAGTGGTGTTAAGATAATAAATATTGTTATAGAATAAAGACAGGTGTTATCAGACCAGAGACCATGAAGTACAAAATCACAGGAAGGTCACTAACTCTTAGAATAATCCATAGGTAAGGTTAAATTTATGCTGGCCCTTGACTAGAAAATATAGTTTCCTTTTTTATAATTGTTGTTCAACTACGGTTGTCTCCATTTTTCTGCCACCACTCTCCCCCCGCCTCACCCACTCCCACCTTCTACCCTTAATCTTACCCTCCTTTGGCTTTGTCCACGGATCCTTTATACAAGTTCCTTGATGACCCTTCCCCTTCTTGCATCCATTATCCCCCTCCCACCTCCCTTCTGGTCACTGTCAGTTTGTTCTTTATAACAATGTCTCTGGTTATATTTTACTTGCTTGTTTGTTTTATTGATTAGGTTCCACTTATAGGTGAGATCATATGGTATTTGTCTTTCACCATCTGGCTTATGTCACTTCAAAGATGGAACTGGAGAGCATTATGCAGAAAATATAGTTTCAATAGAAGGACTGAAAAGAGAAGGGACAGAATAATTAGTCCAGGGACAGATGGGCCTGGTAATATCATGTTATGCATTCTGGGGTAAAAGTGATGGGGACCTCTAGCAGACATTGCTCTTTTTTTGCCTTATAACCCTTTGGCTCACATCTGAGGTCACTGCAATTTAAGAGCACAGTTGCTATCCTTAGGACAGTGTTCCACCTAAGCACCCATGTCTCTCTGCTTCTCTGCCTGAGGATCTTTTCTTGTGTCACAGGTGCTTGTTCATAGAGTAGTCAACAAGTGTCTCAGATATAGCGCCCCTAGGACAACCCTCAGCCAATTAGAAATGGAAATCAATGGATGAATCCTCCTGCTTCCTCACCCTTCATTTGAGCAGTTCCTCAGAAGGTCCTCAAAAGGAAAAGGTATGGTGCCATAAACAAAATAATGACTCTCAAAGATAACCACATCTTAATTCTCTGAATCTATAAATATGTCACTTTATGTGGCATAGAGACTTTTCAGATGGTGATTAAGTTAAGGATTTTGGGGTGGAGAGGCTATCCTTCTGGATTGTCTGGGTAGGCCCAATGTAATCACAAGGATCCTAAGAAAAAGAGGAAGGCAAGAAGGTTAGAGTCAAAGACATATGAAGATGTTATGCTGCTGGTTTGAACTTGGAAGAAGAGGCCACGAGCCAAGGGAAGCAAGTTGCCTTAAGTTGGAAAAGGCAAGTAAACAGATTCTCCTCAAGAGACCCCAGAAAGGAATGCAGCCTGACCAACACCTTGCCATTCCAGAGCCTTGTCACCTTACATCTTGAGTTACTAAAATACCCAAACTGGCCTCTTAATTCACCATTTCTCTAGGTTTCAATCCAGCCTACACCAAGCCGACAGGTTACTCCTTCTGAAACACATCACAGAAACCCTCAGTCTTGTGGCACTGATATCACCTAATGGAATTGTCTAATAAATGAGACACAGGTTCTGCATCCTAGTTATTTATTTGTGTATTCTGAAGTTCTTAAACACTGATGCATAAAAGATTTTCTGAAACCCTAGAGAGCATGTTAAAACAGCATATCATCAGTCTCTATCACTATGTTAGATTGATTACATTGCCAGCCCTCATTAATGGTCTTTCTATATCCAAGCCTTTTATATTGTGATTTTTTAGTTAATCTTATCAAAAGAGAGCATCTGTTTCTCACTTTGTGAGTTGCTAATTGTTCTAATTCTCAGTGATTCTGATTCCATAAGTAGATATAGGGCAAAGCCCCTGAAAACTCATTGTTTCCAGGTGATTCTATTTCAGGATGGCCCAGAGACCCAACTTGACCATGAGCTTGGAAAGCAGCGAGAGGTAAGATATTACTATAATGACCCATAACTGAGTCAGGTCTCGCAATGCAGAAGGGGAAGACACCTGGAGAAGACATTTGAACCAGCACAGTGTTCATGAGAAGTTATTCTGTCCTAGGAATATGACTATATAGAACTATGGCTTTTGATTTATAGGCAAACATTATAATCTATCATATTTGGTACAATAGCCCTTAAGCAAAGGGTTACTTGGAAGTCTGTATGGAAAGGAAATAAATGTGGTAGACATGGATAGCTGTGCACCTCATGCACTCTGTTTCCCTTTGCAACCCTGTACTCCATTAGGGTCACTGAAGGATCTTTGTGGACCAGAGTTAGAAAATCATGGACTTGCAAGATGTCTCAGTCTGCTATACAAGACTTACATATTATGTAGTTTGGTTTTATTGTTCCTGTTATACACTGCTGCATAAAAACCACTACTAACATAGTGACCTAAAACAATGACTCCTTCATTATTCTCATGGAAACTGTGGGTCAGGAGTTGGGGCTTTGTGCAATAACAATGCCATCTCTCCACCATTTCAGATGTTTGATGCCTCAGGTGGGAAGATTCAAATATCTGGGGCTGGAATCCTCTGGAAGTTTCTTTACTCCTATGTCTGATACCTGGACTGGGACAAATGGAAGGCTAGGCTCATCTGGAGAGTGGTGACTAGAACTTTCCATGCTGTTTCTCCATTTGACTTGGACAGTTCCTCAGCTAAGTAGCTGGGTTCCAAGATGGGGTGTTGTGATAGGGATTGCGTAGTCAGCAAGTGTTTTAGGAAATCCAGACAGAAGTTTTATGCACTTGTAGGAACTAGCCTTGAAAGCCTCACACCTCCATCTCTACTGTATTTTATAGGTCAAGACAGTCATCAAAGGTTCATACAAGTTGCAGAGGATGATACATAGATTCCATACATTATTTAATAATAGTAGAATTGACATTTCATTGTGGGATGGGAGATGATGCTGCCATCTTCAAGATACAATTATCTTCTACCTTCCACCCTTGGCCAAAATAATCCATACACATACGAAAGTCCTTACACACATGCACCCCTCCTGAATACCTCCAAAGTCTTATCTCATTATAAGTTCAGCTTAAAGGACAGGACTTCCCCAGAGCTCCCCAGGTCAAAGATTTTGATTGCAGTTCTTTGAGAAAAGCTATCTGCTCCCAATAACGAGAGCAGCATTATAGATGAACATAGAGCATGAAAAGTACTATTGTACCTGTCTCTGGATAATAAAACTTACTGTAGTTATCTTTTCAATTTTTCAACCATTTATTTCTAATGCGAGTTTTGCATCATTTCCTAAATGCGTCATGCTTCTACAGGTTTCTTTGCCTTTGTTCACAGAATTCCTCCTAGAATGGTCTCCTCACTCTTGCCTGTCAATAAAAATTTGTTTCTTTCAAAGGCCCCAACAAACTTTCTATTTAGAAGTCTTCTATGTTGTTCCAGCCTACAATGACCTCTTCATATTTTCAGTCCCTGAATGCCCACTATGGTCCAGGTAGGGATAAAAGACTGAGCAAAAACAGGAACAGGCATGTGTGCACACACACACACACACACACGCATATATATATATTTATATATATATTTATATATATATATATAAAAGTCTAGACATAGACCTAATATCCTTGAGAAAAATCAACTCAAAATGGATCATAGAGCTGAATGTTAAATGAACACCATGAAGATAAAAAGAGAAAATCTAGATAAATTTGGATTTGGTGATTACTTTTAAGATACATCATCAAAGGCACGATCTATGAAACAAATATTTGATAAGCTGGACTTAATAAAATTTAAAATTTCTTTTCTGTGAAAGACAACATTAAGACAAGAAGATAAACTACATACTGGGAGATAATTATGTGTGAAAGATATCTATGATGAAGGACTGTTACCCAAAATACACAATGGACTCGAAAGTCAACACAAAGAAGACAAACAACTCGATTGAAAAATAGTCTAAAGACCTTAACAGACATCTCGCCAGAGAAGATAACGGGTGGCAAATAAGCATATCACAAGATACTCCACATCATGTCATCAGGGAACCACAAATTAAACTATAGCAAATACCACTATACAACAATTAGAATGGCCAAAATCTAGAACACTGACAACACTAAATTTTGGTAAGAATGTGCAGCAACAGAACTCTCACTCATGGTTGGAGAGGATGCAAATTGGTACAGTCACTTCAGAATACAGTTTTATGATTTCTTAAAAAACTAAACATTCTTATCATGTGATCTGGCAATCACATTTCTTGATATCTACCCGAACTAGTTAAAAACTTATGTCCACAAAAATACCTGCACATGGATATTTAATAGAGTCTTGATTCAAAATTTCCAATGCCTGGCAAATGAATAAATAAACTGTGATAAAACTAGATAATGAAATAAAATTCAGGGCTAAAGCAATGACTTATTAACCAATAAAAAGACATAGTGGACTCTTAAATTAATATTACTAAGTGAAAGAGCCAAGCTGTAAAGGCTGCATACTATATGATTCCAAGCATATGACATTCTAAAAAAAGCATAACTGTGGAGACATTAAAAAGTTAAATGACTATTAGGAGTTGCGGGAGAGAATGCATGAATAGGTGGAGCACAGAGGATTTTTAGGGCAGTGAAAATACCCTGTATGATCCATAACGATGCATAAGTGTCATTTAACATTTGTTCAGGTGCATAGAATGTGCAACACCAGGAGTGAACAGTAATGTAACTATGGACTTTTGGTAAGTATGATGTGCCAATTTGTAGGTTCATAAATTGTAACAAAGGGGACATTACAATAAAAAAGATAGTTGAAGAAGGTATGGTATGAGGTGGCACTGGAGTGGTAGGTGGGCCATCCATCCACAAACAATGGCTGTATTGAAACACTTAAATTGGAATGGGGTTATGTGCCAGTGGCTGGCCTAATCAGATTTGTTATTTAAAAAGATTTTTCTTAGTTTTGGTATGTGGAGATAGATCAAGTGGGGCCTTTTGTGGGTAGCAAAGTCAAAGACCTTTGAGTAGATTAGACCAGAGTATGGTATTTGAAGCATTGATAGTGATGAACAAAAAGGTACCTCCTTAGACGTTAAACCAACTCTGCTTTTTAACATCTCATATTTTTGTTGCTTTGAGTCATCATCAATTCCATTTTTTTATCTGGTCACATAAGCATATTTGTTTTTTTCCACTCAATCTGTATGGTAAAAGCCTTGAAGTTGAAAGTTGTACTTATATATTTTTCAGTGACCAACACACTAGACATTGTTACTCTTCGATATATATTTGAATGAAAGAATGATTTAAAGAACAAATAAATAATATGAGGATGTTATTATTTATAAGAACTGTTTTTAAGATATCTTTCTAAACTATCAAAAGTACTCATTGAAATTTTCATATTATAATTTGTTACACAAAGCAGAATTTGGGATCACACTCAAAGGGGCCAGCAATATTTTGGAATCAATAACAGAGATGTCTAAGAATTAGCCCTTGCAGTCCAATCTTTAAGGATGGAGTTGGCATACTATAAATTTTTATGGAAACTAACGGTCAGACCTTGAAGCAATCAACCCTGGTCTACCACGAGACATGAACTCCAGCCTTTCTATCACACCATAGAAAGAACTGTGCAGTTTAATAGTACCACAGCCCAAAGTCTGGCCCTGATAGATCTTTGGGCTCTGTCTTAAAATTAATGGTCATAGTGACCTGTCTGCCTGCTGCTGATCTTACTCTGTTAACTTTGCCCAACTCACACTACTCTAGGAAGTCTGGAGTGGTGCCACCTGGCTATTTGACCTGATTGCATGGTAGTTACTGTTATGAGCTGTCTTCTAGGCCATGCACCTATTATGATTATATAGAAGACAATCAGTAGACTGTAGATTAAATGATTATCATGAGAAAAATTCATTGATGCAGAATTATAGGTCATAGGCATAGCTGGGTACAGACTGCTTTTGGGAACAACTCTTATAAAAAGTCTTGAGCATTAAGCAGAATTTTCTGGTAGCTATTAAAGATCTTGAGGGGAGTCATCCTGGAGGTGTAAGAGTCTAGTCAGGGAAAGGTTAAACCAGTATCCCTTATAGAATTAAGAAAAAAATGAGATATATAAGTGATCTTTGTGTTATGAGAGATACAATCATACTGTAGATTGAAGAGATGCTAAGGAGGGTCTGCATCATGTTGATGGCAGAGAAGAGAATAACCCCAGAATGGCACTCTGTCCTTATAAGATGCAGACAACAAAGCATGAACCTAGAGAGGTGATACCTAGACCTTGTTAACTGACCACTTTCTGGAAAGACTAGAATCCTCAGGGCAAACTTCAGAATCATGGCACAAGCATTAGATGTCCATCTATGGATGTGCTTGATCATAGTCAAGAAATAAGATATTCAGTTATAATTTAGCAAGACAATGGACCCTTTCCTGCTCAGGTAGTTCAACATTGGACTATCCCATGTGGGATATAGTGACTCTTAAAGTTTACATAGTGAGAGAGATGTTGAATCCCTAGAACAACCAAATCAGGACAAATTGCATCAATTCAGTACTTGTCACAAACTTGTATACTTGCTGATCCATGTCCCTAAAATAATTCAAGCTCTGAAACTACCTATGGCATCAAGGATCTATCTTCTCCCACTTCTCATTGATTTCTTCATGACCCCAGAGTCTGGAGTAGGAAATTATTTGGATCAGTATAATTGTAGAGAACATTTTTCCCCAAAGCCTTGACTTCCTTGAACAGTTGAGATATCTAGACTAAAACCTGTGCTAGACACAAACTTGGAGACATTACTATCTACTAGCTGGTTGTTCAGTGAGTTGTGTGAAACCTTTTCTTTTTTTCAGGATGACAGAGGTCCCAAGACAATGGACAAGATTTGGAAACTGTGCTTCCCTAAAGGCCACTGATGCTGGCCTTAGGACACTCTCTGAAATAATGTGTATCCCCCAGCTTGCTCTTACAGATGACCATCCCTTTTCTGACAGGTGTGGTTAACCAGTCATTTCTAACTGCACTTTAATGTCTGGTAGGGCTGCATCAGTGATTAGCCCCATACATCTTAGAGATTTAAATAGTAAGGGTTGTCTATAGAGTGGGGTATTATGCTTAGGGACTTTTTTTGGTTGTCACTATAAACAGAGAAGTAAAGTTTATCTTAAGACTCATCTCAGAAAAGAGTTGGTTTCTTGCTAATCTCCATGCAAATTGTCTTCAGTCCAGTGCTTATGGTAATAAAACCAGTCTACTGCAAGGTATAGACCCCAGTTTTCCCCTCCTATGTACAACTCCTGTACCGAATGCCATAAGAGAATTACTGCTACTTCTAACCACAGCCATTGAGCTGGTAGGATAGGACAGGAGCCAAACTTCTGACATGTTATATTACTTTAGTATTCTGGTCTTTCTTTGTATCACTTTCCTAACTATGCATTATAAAAGCTGCACAGTTTTAAGGGGCAAGTGCTTTCCTCAGCTATTACATTCATCTTGCTAGATATCAGGGACTGTCCTTCCATGAAGGGGCAAGGAGGAAACACATCTGCTATGGATCATGTCCACATAAGTTTCTTTGATGTTTTCTGCTCCAACAGGCCTGGATTACATGTCACTGGGCAATGTACAAGACCCCAAAGAATGAAGGTATCTTTGGTTTTGCCAGCTTTGCCATTGCAGGCAAGTTTGCAAAGGCAAATAAATATTAGCATGGAAATCAAACCCAGGCAGTGGAACTTCCTAGTGGAACTTCTCATGTTAGGCCATCAGAAGTTCCATGGTGTTGAAACTCTAAGATAGGTGGCAGCCCTACTGAGAATGTCTGCAACCACTGAATATGTAACCCTTTTGATCCAACCTAGTTGTTGTTCTATGTCATTGATTAATCAATGTAAAATAGTCTTTGAATTAGCCTAATTGTTCCTTGCACTCCATTTTTAATGTTTCAGAACCTGCTCATGAAACAACAAAAATGATTTTAGTACTTTTCTCTACAGGGTTCTGGTCAACAAATATTTATTGGGCAATTAGGGTGCCATGTAATTAACCACAGAGGGTAAGGGAAAAGTAGGTTTACAGTTGTTTGCATGGAAAATAATATAGTAATTAATAAATAATACAAGAATAAACTCACAACTGTAAACCTACTCCTGCCTACCCTGTGTATTATCAAATCTTAAAGCTTGGCACTTGAGCTCTATCACCCTAAATGCATTAACTTTCTGACTTTCCTGAGGGAGAAACATGTGCTCTCCCTCCCTCCCTCTTTTCCTTCCTTCCTTCCTTCCTTCCTTCCTTCCTTCCTTCCTTCCTTCCTTCCTTCCTTCCTTCCTTCTTTCCTTCCTTCCTTCCTTCCTTTTTTCCTTCCTTCCTTCCTTCTTCCCTTCCTTCCTCCCTCCCTCCCTCTCTCCCTTCCTTTTTTTTGTAGTTTTATTTTTTTAAGATTTTATTTATTTATTTTGAGAGGGGAAGAGAGGGAGAAAGAGAGGGAGAGAAACATCAGCATGTGTTGCCTCTCACACACCCTCCCACACCACCAATGAGGACTTGGTGTGCAACCCAGGTATGTGCCCTGACTGGGAATGGAACAGGTAAGCCTTTGATTCACAGACCATCACTCAAGCCACTGAGTCACATCAACCAGGGTCTTTTTCCTTTCCTTCCTTGTTCTTTCTTTCTTTCTTTCTTCTTTCTTTCTTTCTTTCTTTCTTTCTTTCTTTCTTTCTTTCTTTCTTTCTTTCTTTCTTTCTTTCTTTCTTTCTTTCTTTTCTTTCTCTTCTTTCTCTTCTTTCTCTTCTTTCATTTCTTTTCTCCTCACCTAATGATTGAAGATATGTGTTTATTGATTTTAAAGAGAGAGGGAGGGAGTGAGAAAGAGAGAAACACTTATGAGAGAGTTGAAACATTGATCAGCTGCCTCTCCTATACACCTAGACTAGGGGTCAACCTGCAGTCCTTTTGTGTGAAGGACAATGAACCAATCAAATGAGCCACGTGGCAAGGGCAACATGGGCTCATTCTTAAATACTCATTTCTGCTATCTTGGATCTGAGGGGACTGAATCTTTCCTAGGTTTGGAAGGTATTTGGTGATGTGCTCTGGAAAGGTGATGACTGACTTAGTAATCTCTGAGGTGTATGTGTTCGAAGACTTAGCAGTCCACAGAAGTGGTTTTATTTACAGTGATGAAGAGCTGTGCTACTAGAGCAAAGAGTGAAACCACAAGAACACTAAATTAGTCTTAGCTTCACAAGAGCTTACGAGTTGATTGACAAAGTAAAACTCATGCAAAAGATAATTAAAGAATGATATTAATATTTCTAATCAAATGTTAGATTGAAAATAAGTAAATCACAGCAAACAGGGGCATCCTGTTCAGTTTATTTTGAATAGAAAAAATGACTGCATGCCCCTGAGATGTGAATAGGAGCATTACACAGCATGACATTGAAGCCTGTAATCAAACTATTACAGATTTCCACGTATGCTATTAAACAGGTATTGACTTTCATGAGGTTATATCAAGATTTATTGGCCCAAGAAGTAAATATTGACTGATAAGCTGTTGAGGTCAATAATTAGCTCCAGGGACAATAAATCTTTATATTCACAGACACAGAAATTCAATAGTCAGTGTGGTTTGTTAGATTAAACACAAATTCCAAGTCATTAGAAATATCTGGAAATCCTTTTTCATAACTATGAATTCTAACAGTTTATAATTCATCTTAAAACAGCATATTTTAAATCATATCTGATATAACTATAAAGGCTAGAGTTAGTTTTATTTTTAATCATAGCCTTATAAAAATAATCATTTTGTATATGTCCCCAGGTTGGCTAATCCTATTCTAGCTGCTAACCCAGTGATTGCTACACAGTAGGTACTCAATATAAATTTTTTAATGAAATTAGTCTCATGCAGTTTGGCATTTAAATTATTAATCAACAACAAAAGCTGATTAAAAAGTCTATGTTACATAATGATCATCAGTGTTTTAAATTCACTTACACTATCATTACAAAAATATTTATTCAGAATTTATGTAAAGGTAAAAGGCATATCAGGCAAATGATTTATATCACTGATGAACTTTAAAGTATTTGCACGGTTTATATTAGTTTTTTACCTGAAATTTATTTGGTATTTTATTTTATTCAAAAATTAAAATTTCAGTGCTTTTAAATTTGATATAATTGAGAATTTAAGTATATAAAGTATGAAAATACCCTGTACACTGTCATTTCAAAGAACTAATTTTATGTAGGTGATCAATTATTTTCAGAGACTGCATCTAAATACTGATTGCATCCATGTCAAGATAGCATTGCCTTATGGCAGGAAAATGACAATGGAATTGGCACATAGTTTTGGACTGGGGTTGGGGATTGCAAGCAACACAGTTTTGGTGTACAAATGAGTACTCTTGCTTGGCCATGAAGATAGTGCATGAACATTTTGTTACATGCATGCTGTAGGTTGTCATTTGCCTACAACCTTCAGGGCCCACAGTGGTGACCACTAACATCAGCTGTCTCCGGCACTGACACAACTCCACAGACACCTGCTTTCATCTTGCCAATGTTCTCCTGGGCCGCCATTAGAGAATCGATCCTGAGAATTCCCCAATTCACCTGGGCTGCACTGTGCATTGGATACTATGTGGGAAATTTAAAAGATGTCTCCAAAAAACACAAAAAAATAATTAAAGGATACCCATATGTCTACCTTCCTGAATTAACAACTGTTAACTTTTTGTGAAGTTTCTTCTGTTTCCTTGCACAAACATAAGGATTGTAGATAACAATTTATGTTTGTTTTTTTTATTGTTAACACTATTACAGATGTTCTCCATTTTCTCCCCTTTACCCACCTCCACCCAGCCTGCCATTGCCTGAGCCTTCACCACACTATTATCTGTGTCCATGGATTATGCATATGTGTTCTTTGGCTAATCTCTTCACCTTTCCCAATCCTCTCCCTTCTGACAATTGTCAGTCTGTTCCATGTGTCCATATCTGTGCTTCTATTTTGTTCATCAATATATTTGTTCATTTGATTCCACATATAAGATCATATGGTACTTTTCTTTCTCTGACTGGTTTATTTTGCTTAGCAAAATAATATCTCAGTCCATCCATGCCATCACAAAGTGGAAGAGTTCCTTCTTTTGTACAGTTGCATAGTATTCTGTTGTGTAAATGTACTACAGTTTTCTTATTAACTCATCTATTAATGTGAACTAGGGTTGTTTCCAGATCTCTTATTGTAAATAATATTGCTATGAAAATAGGGGTGAATATGTTCTTTCTAATTGGTGTTTCAGGCTTTTTAGGGTATATTCCCAGAAGTGGGACCTCTAGGACAAAAGGCAGTTCCATTTTTAATTTTCTGAGAAAACTCCACACTGTTTTCCACAGCGGCTGCACCAATCTACATTTGACCAAAGGTGTATGAGGGTTCCTTCTTTTCTACAACTTTCCCAGCACTTGTTTGTTCATTTATTGATGGCAGCCATTCTGACAGGTGTGAGGTGATACCTCATTGAATTTGAATCTCTCTGATGATTAGTGACATTGAGCATTATTCATATGTCTAATGACCATCTGAATATCCTCTTTGGGGTAGTGCCCATTGAGGTCCTTTGCCCACTTTTTAATTGGATTTTTGTCTTCCTGGTGTTGAGTTCTATAAATATTTTGTATATATTAGAAATTAACCCCTTATCAGATGTATCATTGGAAAATATGTGGGTTCCATTTTTATTTTGTTAATGGTTTCTTTTGCAGTTCAAAAGTTTTTTAGTTTGATATAGTCCCATTTGTTTATTATTTTTTGTTTCCCTTGCTCTAGCAGATATATCAGCAAAAATATTACTACACAAGATTTCTGAGATTTTACTACCTAACTCTTCTAGGATTTTTATGGTTTTGCAACTTACATTTAAGTCCTTTATTCACTTTGAGTTTATTCTTGTGCATGATGTAAGTTGGTGGTACAGTTTCATTTTTGCATGAACCTGTCCAATTTTCCCAAGGCCATTTATTAAAGAAACTATTTTTACTTTATTTTATGCTTTTGCCTCCTTTGTCAAATGTTAATTGATAATAAGGATGTGGGTATATTTCTGGACTCTTTTTTCATGTGCATTGAATTATGTGTCTCTTTTTGTGCCAGTATCAAGCTATTTTCACTACAGTGCCTTTACAGTATAGTCTGATACCTGGTGTTGTGATCCTTCCTATTTTATTCTTCTTTCTCAACATTGTTGAGGTTATTCTGGTCTTTTGGGGTTCCATATAAATTTTTGGAATATTTTCTCTTGATCTGTGAAATACATCATTGGTATTTTAATGGGAATTTCACTGAAACTATAGATTCCTTTGGGTAGTATGGACATTTTAATGTTGTTAATTTTTCCAATCCATGAATATGTTATATCCTTCTACTTGTTTGTACCTTACTCAATTTCTTTCTTTAATGTCCTATAGTTTTTCAAGTACAGGTATTTTATCTCTTTGTTTAAGTTTATTCCTAGGAAGCTTATATGTATTTTCTGTTGTTGTAATAGTAAAACTGATTGCTTTCTTAGTTTCTCTTCCTGATAGTACACCTTTGGTGTATAAAAATGAAACTCTATCTTTCTACTTTACCTAATTCATTTATTAGGTCTAGTAGTTTTTTAGGTGAATCTTTGAACTTTTCTGTGTACAATATTATGTCATCTGTGGATATAAAGACAGTTTTATTTCCTTCTTTTACAATTTGGTGCCTTTTATTTCTTTCTCTTGTCTGATCACTGTGGCCAGGACTTCCAGTATTATGCTGAATAAGAGAGGTGAAAGCAGATATCTTTGCCTTGTTCCTGATATTAAGGGGATGCTTTGAATGTTTGCCCTTTGATGTTTTCTGTAGGGTTTTCATATATGGTCTTTATTAAATTGAGATAAAATTCTTTTATTTCCACTTTGCTTAGAGTTTTTATTTTAAATGAGTGCTGGATTTTATCAAATGCTTTTTCTGCATCTATTGATATGATCATATATTTTTTATCTTTCATTTTGTTTATGTGATGTATCATGTTTATTGATTTGAGAATATTGTTACTAACTTTGCATCCCTGAAATAAGTCCCAGTTGGTCATGGTGTATAGTCTCTTTAATGTATTACTGGATATGATTTGCTAATATTTGTTGAGGAATTTAGCATCTATGTTCACTGGGGATTTCGATCTATAGTTTTCTTTTGTTGTAGTTTCTTTATCTGGTTTTAGAATTAGACTAATGCTGGTCTTGTAGAAAGAGCATGGAAGTCTTCCCTTTTGAAATTTTTAAAATAGTTTGAGGGAGTTAGGTGTTAGTTCTTATTTGAATGTTTGGTAAAATTCACCTGGCAAGCCATCCAGTCCAGGACTTTTGTTTACTGTGATTTTTTAAATTATTATTACTTCTATTTCATTAGTTATTATTGGTCTATTCAGGTTTCTGATTCTTCCTGATTCAGTTTTGGAAGATTTTATGCTTCTAGAAATTGGTCCATTTTGCCCAGGTTGTCCAATTTATTAGCCTATAGTTGTTCATAGTATTTTCTTACACAATCTTTTGTACATCTGTGATGTCAGTTGTTGCTTCACCTATTTCATTTCTGACTTTATTAATTTGGGTCCTCTATCTTTATTTCTTCATAAGTCTGGCTAAATGTTTATCAATACTATTTATCTTTTCGAAGAACCTACTCTTGGTTTCATTGGTCTTTTGTACTTTTTAATAGTCTCAGTTCATTTATATCTGCTACGATCTTTATTATGTTCTTCCTTTTACTTTGGGATTTTCTTTTTCTTTTTCTAATTTTTTAAGGTGTAGGGTTAGACTGTTAATTTGATATTCTTTTCTTGTTTCTTGATGTAAGCCTCTAATGCTATGAATTTTCTTCTCAGAATTTCTTTTTCTGTGTGCTATAGAGTTTGGGTTGTTGTGTTTTCATTTTCATTTGTTTCCACGTAATTTTTTATTTATTGATCCCATTGGTAACCCATTTCTTGTTCCATAACATGGTATTTAGCTTCTGCATGTTTGAATATTTTTAATTAAAAAAAATTGTAGTTGTTTTCTAGTTGCATACCATTGTTATCCAGGATGCTTGATATGATTTCAATCTTCTTGAATTTGTTAAGACATATTTTGTGTCCTAAGGTGTGGTTTGTGTTTGTGACTGTTATATGTGCACTTGAGAAGAATATATATTCTGCTTCCCTGGGATGAAATGTTCTGTAAATACCAATTAAATCCACCTGATCTAGCGTGTCATTTGTGGTTGCTGTTATTTTGCTGATTTTTTTTTGGGGGGGGGGTCTGAAAGATCTATCCAGTAATACCACTGGGGTGTTGAAGTCTTCTACTATGACTGTATTACTGTTGATCTCTCCCTTAAAATCCACCAATAATAATTTTTTAATATATTTAGTTGCTCCTTTATTGGATGCATATATGTTTACCAGGGTTATATCCTCTTGTTGGATTGATCCCTTTAGTATTACATACTGACCTTTTTTGTCTTTTGTTAAGGTCTTTGTTTTGAAGTTTATTTTTTCAGATATAAGTATCGCTATCTCAGCTTATTTTTATTTCCGTTTGCATACAAATTTTTTTCTATCCATTCACTTTAAGCCTCTGTGAATCGTTTGTTCTGAGGTAGGTCTCTTGTTGACATCATATGTATGAGTTATGTTTTCTTATACATTCAGCTACCATATATCTTTTGATTGGAGCATTTAATCCATTTACACTTATGGTTATTATAGATAGGTATGTATTTATCCTCCCCCCCTTTTATTTTACCTATGTCCCTTTCTCTTTCTCTTTCTCTTTATTCTTCTTGTTAAAGTGGGTTCTTTAACATTTCTTACAGTTAGTCTGGTGCTAAAAAATTCTCTCTCTCTCTCTCTCTCTCTCTGGTCTGGGGAGCCCTTTGTTTCATCTCTAATTTTAAATGATAGGCTTGCTGGATATAGTCATCTTAGATTCAGGTCCTTGCTCTTCATTACTTAGTATTTTTCCAATCCCTTCTGGCTTGATTTGTATCTGTTGAGAAATCTGGTGACAGCCTTATGGGAACTCCCCTGTAAGTAACTGCTACTTTTAAGGTTCTCTCTTTTTATTTAACATTTGCCATTTTAATTGCAATGTGTCTTGATGTGGGTTTCTTTGAGTTCATCTTAATTGAAGGACTCTCTGTACGTCCTGTACTTGTGTGACATTTTTCTTCACCAGGTTAGGGAAGTTTTCTGTCATAATTTCTTAAAACAGGTTCTCTATACCTTGCTCACTCTCTTCCCTTGTACCCCTATGATGTGGATGTTTTTACAGTTCATGTTGTTCCAAAGCTTTCTTAAACTATACTCATTCTGTTTTTTAATCCTCACCCATGGATATGTTTACTGATTTTAGAAAGAAGAAGAAGAAGGAAGAAGAAGAAGGAGGAGGAGGAGGGGCAGGGGAGGGGGAGAAGGAGAAAAAGGAGAAGGAGAAGAAGAAAAAGAAAGGGGAGAAGAGAGACAGAGGGGAGAGAGAGAGAGAGAGAGACTGATTGAGAGAAAAACAGCAATCAGCTGCCTCTTGTATGAGGCCTGACTGGGGATGGAACCTGTGACATAGGTCTGTGCCCTGACTGGGAATCAAACCCACAACATTTTGGTGTATGGGATGAAACTCCAACAAACTGAGTAACACAGCCAGAACCTAATTATTTTTTAAATTATTTTTTTCTTTTTGCTGCTCTGATTGGGTGGTCTTTTCTACCTTGTTTTCCAACTTACTGATTCAGTCCTCTGCTCCATCCAACCTACTTTTAATTTCTTCCAGTGTATTCTTGATGTCAGATATGGTATTCTCCATTCCTCTCTTGTTCTTATTCATGGTTTCTATTACCTTTTTCATGCTTTTGTAGTTCCCTCTATGTTTCTTGTAATTCTCACTAACTTCTTAGAGCATCTTATAACCATTATTTTGAACTTATATTTGATAAATCATTTGCCTTCATTTCATTTAACTATTTTTCTGGAGGTTCCTCCTGTTCTTTCATTTGGGGCTTTTTTCTTTGTCTCACAATTTTAGCTGTCCCTTTATGTTTGTTTCTATGTATTAAATAGAACTGCTATTACACCAGTCTTTGTGGGGTAACCTTATGTAATAGGCATCCGTTCAGATCCAGTGATGAAGTGTCCTTAATCTCCTGAGTTGGATACTCTAAGAATGTCCCTTGTGTGGGTTATGTGGGCCATCCTGTTGTAATTGGGTCTTGATTGTTGTCGGTCTCTTTGTGGGTGTCATCAACCCTCAGGCTGGCTGACTCTGAGATTCAACCTGGACCATGTCATGCAAGCTGTTGTACAGGTGCTGAAAGAACAAAACACAACAACAATGACAACAACAACAACAACAAAACTAAAGAACAAACCAAAAACGAAACAAAACAAAACACAAAACAACACTAAAAAAAGAAGAAAAATAATTTTAAGAGGAAAAGGATTAAAAAAAACATATGAAAGAAAAGAAGGAAAAATAGATGAATAAAGAATAGGAAAAGAAAAATAGATGAAAGAATAAGAACAGAGAAAATAGAATAAGGAATGACAGAAATAAGAAATATAAAAGAAAAAAGATAAAAAAGAAACATGAAACACAGAAAAAAATAAAAGAATAAAAAAGAAAAAAAATGGAGTTTGTCTCAGCAGAGTTTAACGCCTGCTGTGATCTCCCTTTAGATATTCTGTTTGTGAAGCTTATTAGATCCTGCTGCAATGTTGTTTGAAGCTGGCTACTTGGTGTGCTGGTTCAGGACCTCCTGGGAGGTTCTCTCGTGCCAGCCAATGTTAATGCTGTCTATGCCTGGCCCTTGAAAACCTGTCCAAAGCTATAAGCAATCCACAGTTTTTGGCTGCTTTCACCTGGCTTGGCTGTGCATCGGAAGGACCAAACTGTGGTCCGAGACAGACTTTTAGGAGCACAGGGCCCAGGGGTGGGTCAGCAAATGTCCTAAGGCACACTGGGATCTACTTATGCCTAACTCTGCATACTGGCCTGCTGCCCAACTGAGTCACTGAAAAGGCTCAGTTTCTGAAAGATCCTCTGGTGGAATTGGCAGGGTGAGGCCACTGGATATTTGGCTGGGGGAAGGTGCTATTCAAACTTTAGAAAAAAGATGGTGTGTTCATTCTCCTTCCACCAAGTCACACATCTGTCCTGGATTTTTTCCTTGACTTTGGCATGGGTAGCCCCCTAGTATTTTGGTGGGTAAAGCTGGTGGAGCCTCTGGAGTCCAGAGGTTGTCTCTGTCTTGGGTGCTGCACTTTGATTGTCCCGGCCCTGAGCTGCCCTCCCTTCCCTCATGGAGCTGTGCTCAGCAGGGGTATCCAGGACTTGGCAGGACTGATTCAACCGATATCCCATTAGGGGTGGTGCTCACAACCTGTAAGAAGGAGGGCAAGCATTTCTTCCCCTTCCAATGGCAATGCAGGCCGAACTTGCAGGGAAGCTCAGATCTGTTTCCTTGCAATGCAGCTGCAGAGCCCAGCACTCTGATGTCCAGACAGAAGCCTCCCTGGGAAAAACAGTCCCCAAAACCCACATCTGCATAGCTCCCTGGCACCCCCAACACCACCAAGCAAGCAGCTGTGGTCAAAAATCAGCTCCACTCAGCAGTCCCATCTCTTCACGCAGATGGTCACAGCAGGGCAGGCCTGAAATTCCCAGCCTCAACTGGCCTTAAATGGGCCAAAAGTCTGACTCCCCTGCACTATCATATTGAGCAAGATGGGGCTAAAACCCCAGCCCTGTGTCATTTCTCTGTGCTGAGGAACCCAGCGAGATTGATCAGACCAAGCAGTTCAGCAGGTGGGGAGAGGGGGGTGCCCATGTGCTTGAGGCGGGTGAGACTGATCCTCTCTCACAAGCCACACAGCTTAGTCACTGACTGGCTTGTTGTCTAAAGATTTTCTAGAAGACAGAGGACCTCTTAAAGTCACAGCTCAGTGTAATCAGCAGACCCTTCTCCAGCACCTGAGAACAGCAGCCTGGCCTCTCCAGAAGTCACAGACCAAAGCGAAGTTCCCAGGCTGGTGTTGTTGTAACAATGGGCGTGCTCCTTCTTTGGGATGGTGCAGTCCAAGTCTCCCAGGCAGACAAAATCCTCACTGATTCCCATTGATCCCGCTGGGTATGGGAAGGAAGACCACAGGTGCACAGTGTCATTTTCATCACATCATATTAAGGGTAATATAATCAATATGACATCTTAGCTGATGTTGACCTCCCTCACCTGCCTGAGGTTTCAGATTTCTCCACTGTGAAGTTACTCTTCCCTCTGCCACACCCCCTTTCCATACTGTCCTCTTTGGAAGGAAAGTCACTGCACTCAGGCCGTACTTAAGAAGTCAGGAGTTATGCTCCACATTTTGTAGGATAGAGAATCTATAAGTTATATGAAATTCTTCTATGAGGGATATTTGTCTCTTCATCCTTATTTATTTATTTATTATTTGCTCAATCATTTTTATAACAGTATGGACTCGATATTATTGTGCATTTTGTGATATAATCTATACTACTTCATTTTGTTGTGCCAATGATTCCAGTTTTGGTCATTGTGAACTTTTTTAGTTGGCTCCTGTGTTCCTTTGACAAACTCCTACCATTGTGGGTTTTTGTTATTTTGAGCACTTTCTTTCAGTTGCTGCAGGCTCATCTTATGTGTGTCCTGCCCCAGTCACAGAATACTGACTGACCTTTTATAATTCTTCTAATTATGTTATATATTGTGATATTGTGTGTGTGTGTGTGTGTGTGTGTGTGTATGTGCGTGATTAAAACCACTGTCTGGCTGACTTCCACTTAACCCTTCAGGTTCACTCTCAACCATTTTGCACTTGCTCAGTGTCCAGAGAGGCTGACCTGTATGGACTGAAAAAGAGGCCCTTGCCCTCTGGCTTACAGCTGGATCTTGACAATGGTGCACTCAAGCAGGACACAGAAAGGAACACCAATAGTTAGTCTGAGTATTTATTTCTCCATTCTTTCTCTACAGTTATGGGGGACTCCTTGGTTATGCCTCATGTCTTGTTGAAGGTCTCAGCTCACATAAGGCAGTCCTTTCCACAGGGGCTTCTCTCTCTTTGGTACCCTCCATTGCACCTTCCCATAAACTTCCTTTTCACTTCCCCACTTTGGCCCTTTTCAGTTTCAGAAGTAAGAATTTCTCCTGTTGTGAGCCCTAAATCTTGTAGTTTCCTTCTACCTTTCTCATGGTCTTTTAGTAAACTCTTCAAATGCCTTAATTTGATTATATTATCTCTTTCCTGCTCAAACATTTTTCAATATCTTTTTGGAATAAGGGAAGTGTATGTTAGAGGAAGAAAGGAGGAAATAAAGGAAGAAAAGAGCAAATGATAGAGAAGCACAGTAATAGCCAGACTGACCAAATGAGAGAAGAGGTGAAGAAGAAGTCATGAGAACATACAAATGTATTATGCTAACTTGAAGGATGATGTTTGGATCAATATCATAACACAGTTTTCTAACTTATTGCCAATTTATACATTCCTCTTCTTCTTTTTAGGGCCATGTGAGGTTAGGTGATTTTGTTTCAGAATTTAACTTTAGAGCTAATATTTTTAATGTGTGAGCTTATGATTAATAACTTTTATGTATACTGACAATGTGTTGGACACTGAATTCTCAAGTAGATTAAGAGCAAATATTTCTTATTAATATGAGACAACCGTGCAAGTTTTATATTTATGTATTTCTGATGTTTCATATTTTCATTTGCTTTATCTTGTATAGCTTCTTAATGAAGAAAAACTTCTTTAAAACATTAATCTGTATTGCACTTTTTACATTACCATTTAGTTCCCTTGTATTCCTCTCTCCCCCAAAATCACCACACTATTTTCTATGTCCATGAGTCCTTTTTCCTTTTTGCTCAATCTCTTCACCCTTTAACCTAACCCCTGCTACTAGGTTACTTCACCCATATGTAGAATCTAATGAACATGCTGAACTTATAAGCAAAACAGAGACAGACTCATAGATAGAGGGCAGATGACAGAAAAAACCTTTATCATAGACAATTCTTTAGATTTTGCAATATATTGATGAAAGTGTGTTCTTGGTAAAGAATCTTGACTGTCCAAGTTGTTTAGCATATTTTTACTGTATTGTAAAATGTCTGACAAATACTGAAATATAAACATAGTTAATTAACTACTTATAACAATCTATAGATGTGTCTTTTATTGCATACTAACTACATAGGTAGGCACTTAATATAGATTACTTAATTCTCAAAGACAATCAATTTTGTGAGAATGGCAAATTTTATAGATGACTATATCAGATGAAGAAACTAAGAGTATTGCTCCAAACACACAAAGACAGAAAAGAGAGAAATCCCACCACTGGGACTGGAATATGTACCTTCTTAGCTATAAACCCTGTGCTTTTAAAATTACACTATTAGTTAAAACTAGTATTTACTCTTTGGGGCACTAAATTTGTAAGTATACAGCACAATAAAATATGAAAAGTCTTCATTTCTGTGAAGACTTCATTTTATATTGTACCCTAACTTTTTAGTTATTATTGAAAATTCTTTTATTTTATATACTATGTTGTAAGTGAACTAATTTTTTTCTTTTCTTGATAACATTTAAATTAAAATGATTGATTTTTGATACTCACATATTACCAAAAAAGACCCAACAATTTGCTCAAAGATGCTCTCATGGTTTTGATTATCATTTGGTGTCAAGGTATTTAATATTAGCTGTATTTTTGAGAAACGAAGTATCAAAATTATATTAGTGGGAATAAAAATAATTTTTCCTCATCTGAAGTTTTGAACTGTGGCCATTCACTTAACCTTATCAAACTTTTGCCTGGTGAAGAGAATGGAGACACAGAATGCTTTAACCTGAGGAGAGTAGCTAATGTGCATACTTTCAGTATGTGAATTCATATAGCTCTGTTGAAATCAGTGTAACAGAAACTCTGTCTTGGACAACTCCTTCTACTCTAATTTAAATAATGATTCATTTACTGAGTTGTAACACAGTTACATTATTCTCCCATTCATGCCACAAATAATTTTTGAATAACACATTTCAACAGATATTTTCATGTGTTAAGTGTTTTTACCAGGTTCCCCAGTGACAGACTGTCATGCTCTATCCAGGGGTGTCCAGACTTTTGGCTTCTCTGGGCCACACTGGAAGAAGAAGAGTTGTCTTGGGTCACACATTAAATAGATTGCGACATATAATCACACAAAAAAATCTCATCATGTTTTAAGTAAATTTGCAAATTTGTATTGAGACACATTCATAGCCACCCTGGGCCACATGTGGCCTGCAGGCTATTGGTTGGACACCCTTGTACATGTAAATACAATCTTAGTATTGGTTGTCGCGTCTAAACATAAGTTTCAATTACATTAACATTTTAAAATATTTGAGACAGAAAGTTGTGAATGGTCCCTGAGTCCCAGAAGATCTGGCTGAGAAGGCTCTCAGAGATCTGAGATCTTCCAGTGAGATGTCATCCTGCACATTTGCAGAGTCTGGAAGTTGTGAAGGTAGTAACTTTCTCAAAATCCCAGAGCAAACACAAGGGCCCCTGTTTCCTGACTCTCAAATATGTTCTCAAAGAGGACATACTGGCTTGTGCAAGGGTACTGAGAGAGTCATTCATTTATTCATTCATTCGTGTGTTGGCTCACTCAATTAATACATGTTTATTGATCATCCTTTCCAGGTGGTCCAGCCACTGGGCTAGGCACTGGTGTTCACTGTGAACAAGACAGAGCAGACATGACCTCACATGTGGCTATTTTGTCCAGTTAAGTACTATATCTATGGTAAGATACTCATTAATAAGTTATTATTGAGTTCTAATATAGTTCAGTAAATGAGTAGATTCATCTATGAGTATAAGAGAAACTAGAGTAAACTGATAATTAGAGGATGGAATAGTAAGCCATAAGAAAGAAAAACAAAGGTTTTCTAATATTGTTTTAGGAGGCATAGGCTTGGTTAGGATTCTCTGAAGATGTAAAACTAGGTTGTAAAGTGAAATGTGTGAAGGAATTGGCTAAGTGCACAGCCAAATGGGAGTGGGTAAGGATGTTTCCTGCACAAGAAACATAATATGAGAGGGCCCAGAGTTTGATGTTCTAAAGGAATTGAGAGAAGTAAGTTCATCATGGAAATTTATAAATTCATATGAAATCCATAATCATAATATTTATTCCATGCTTACTTTGTGCCAACATGTTTGGAATGCTTTATATATACTAATTTACTTAATCCTTACATCAAATCTCTCATCAATATGAGCGATAAGTATAACTCCTGTATTTTTACAGGAAAGGGTGCTGAAGATTACAAAGGTTAAAAATCTCACCCAAAGTCATATATGAGGGATTGAGGGGGTGGAATTCATCCCAGGGTGTACGGATCAATGTCTGCCCTTACCCACAATCCTACATTCTTTCTGAACATAAAGCAAGTAGTTGGTATTTTATGTCCTTCTAGTCCTTCTTCACATTTGAAGTTCAGTTTATACAGTTTGAAAAAAATTATTCAAATCCCCCAAAAATCTGAATTTATGTCTCGTCATTTTGTATTTGCTTAATGAATACAAGCCTCTATATTTCCTTTATTTGTGGGTTTATGAACGTCAGCATCATGCTTTATATGTGGTTTGATTTTTTTTTTAACTGCCTAAACTTCCATAATTAAAGATACCACTTTGGACAAAAACACTTCTCTCCTACTTGTAACAGTTCCCCACTAAACATACAAAAAGTAAATAAATAAAAACTAACTCGTGAGCTCAGACAAGAGGCACTTTATATTTTTAATTCCCCTGCTAATTAACATGTGTGCCTTGACCAGTTTCTGGGTCTGCATTCTTCCCTTAGGTTTTCCTCTGTATCATTTTTGTGTCGGTTTCATTTCTGTTTAATATCTGCTGATTTTTGATGAAATCCCCAGTGCAGAAACCCACAAACCAAACAAAAATGAATGGAAAATACTGAGCAGCTAAGTGTCCTTGGAGACACTCAATTTTTTTTTTGTTTGTTTGTTTGCCACCATTTGTCATCTTCTGCTCAGAGAGAGCAACAGTTTTTAGCACACAGATCAATATTCTCTTAACCCAGACCTAATCTGAGGAGAGCCTTCCTGTGTTTCACCTTGGCCTACTCCTCTATACTGGAGTTGCCCTGTTTTTCCCCCACCCCAGAAATAATTTTGTTTGAGTCAGACAGCAATTTTTCATCCTTTGGTCAAAGCTGGTGACAAAAGAGGGAATAATGGTTACTGGCATGCGAAATGATAGATTTGACACATGGCGTGCTGAGCTGGGGGATTTTCACGTGCCGCACGTGCCAAAGTAGAAAGACAGATAAGCAGGCTGATGGCTCTCCTGACATCGCTGAGACTCCCCACCCCACTCCCACCCTCTGATACCAAAACCACCTCTGTCATATATACATATTTTTTTGCCTTTACATTGAAGAAGTTTTATCTGACTCTGGATAGGAAGCAAGTGAATGCACTACTGTTCTGCCCAAAATAAACATTTCCCCATCCTGCAAAAATGATCAATCTCTGCACAGTGAGGGCAATACAGCATGCTGCTTGAGGAAATATTAATATAGCCAGTGAGAGGGGAACAGATGGGGCGAAGAAATGGAACCAGCAGATTTCTGGACAGCATTCAATGAGTGGAGTTTTATAATACTGAAACAGAACTGCTCTTTAATTTTTGCAAGCACCAGTAGTCCAGGAACACCTCTCTCCAGCCTCCTGGACTCCCTCCCTATTAAAGACCTCCACAGAGGAGCACAAAAAGGTCCCTTTCTAAGTCATTCTGGCAAAAACGAATTAAGGCTTAAAATGTGAGGGCCAAAGGGAGCACCCAGGCATGCTTGGGGCCTAGAGCTGGTTCTCTGGGCCAGACACGGTGACCTGTATGCCACAGGGCACGACTCCAGCCCTGCAATCCGTACATCATCACACACAAAAGCTTCTTTCAGAATCTAAACTAATCAAACAGGAACAATTTTTTACTCCTGCAGTGGCTCCTCAGAAGCATGTGTTCACATTTAAAACCTTTCCTTGTGTGCCGTTTACCTTCATTCAGAATTATTTGCATTGTTTGATTCAAAGTCACCGTGACTGGTACTTGGTCACCAGGAGCATGTAAACAACAGCATATACAATGTGTCTCCCAAAATAAACCCAGCTCCAGCTTCCCTGCTCTTCTTCTCTGACCAACTGTTTATTTGCTTGGGGAGCTATGGCTCTCTCACCATTGCAACTTTACCAGGAACACTTAAATATCCCCCCAATCCTACGTGATAAAATGTAAAAATAGTCAAGGTGATGCTATTTACAAAGCCACAAAATAGTTACTTTTTATTTTCATTTAAAAGACAGTTTTAGAAAGAATTTTTAATGTATCTCAAAAAAGTGACCTTGTGACTTAAAATGGCCAAACTTTCCAAATACATACATACTAAATACATAAGAGAAAGATTTTAGATACAAGATCAAATACATGTTCCAATAACCTAAGCTAGTTTTCTTTCTTTTTCCTTTATTAATTCCTTTTCCATGGGGATGTGTGTTGGTGAAGAACATTTTTCTTATAATAATATATTGCTGCACACATTTTATGGCATTTTTCACACTTTCTACATGTTTGACGCTTTAGCCAAACCTATTAAAAGGGGGAAACAAATTAAAGAACTGTAATATTTAGCTTTCAATAACCACTGCCAATATAATAGTTGAAAGAAAGTAAAGTTTTTGGGAAATGATATTTCAGTATAATTTTCAAGAAGTCAAAAATAGTTCACAAGAGATAATAAAGTGATTTTTTTAAAGATGTATAAATATTTTGAGATGTGTATACTGTGAAGAGAAAAAGAGAAGGGGAAGTTAAATTTTTTTAAAAAGCTGATAGAAATCAAAGTTTTCCATAATGAGAAATATTCTGTAGAAAAATGTCCAGAGGAAGTTGCTATTTTTATTATTTGCTATATGAACAAGATTTCTCACAAAGCCTTGAATTACCTGAAAATTTTGTTAGTGTGTGTGTTTGACATTAATCTTAAAGTCATGAGTTAGAGAGCTTTTCCCTAGCCTAGCAGCCCATAAGTGAAGAGTGTGAGTAGTCTTCTGGCCTTTTCTTCTTAATAGCAATTTCAAGTACAGGATTGCTGAAATGTAGAACCATTTTTTTAACATGCTCCCTGAGGCTACAGGACAATGAGGAACATTTCAAGGGAGTCGATAAAATAAAAATAAAACCAGCAGCAGTATTCTCTGGAAAGCATTCCTACCGCCCTTGGTAGCCTTGCTGCTCGCCTTGGTGTGTTTTTCTCTTCAGCGAGCAGAACTTCCCTGGAATCGGTAGGGACTCAGAACGGAGCACCGTGCTGAGAGCTGCCTCTTCCTCACTTAGAGTTCTTGTCTGAGGGAAAAAAGTTCCTTTTGTATCAGAGAATTTGGTGACGCGTGACTACTTGCCAAAAAAGTGTTTTCATTATCATTTCGTCCCCAAAGAACCCTATGATATGTGTCTCTGTAGGAGCACCCTGCTTGCTTCGAAAGGCCTTGCTCGTTGCAGAGAACAAAGAGTTAAGATGTTGTTTCTTGTTGTAGAATTAATCGGATTCACATTAACAGCAGTAAATGTCATGCTGGCACCTTTTCCTTCTCACACATTACAGTTTCAAGTCTTTGCTATGAGGAAATAATGAAGTCAAGATATGCAGTGCCATATACCGTGTATCTTTTTTTGTCAGTCTGCATAAGAAATAAATTGTATCTGCTACTAAGGGGGTCATAAGACCATCAAATTAAGGAGTTTGCTTAAAGAAATGGCATTCTAAAGAAATAAAAAAAATTTTTTAGTACTTTTTAAGTAGATTGCCTTTTTGGAAATAAAGTGTTCACAAATACTCCTCTGTGATAAAGCTAGGTTACATTTAATTGCTACTGACCAAGCAGTTTTGAAGTCTTCACAGGTTTCTTACAGAGATCAATGAAATCAAAATAATCTCCTCCAAGGTAAACTGGAACACCAGTACCACCAGAAGAGAGAAAACTTGCCCTCTGTTCTGCACTAGGGACAGTGTTGTAGGGTGGTTTCAAGTTCAATTTTGGTGTCACATTGCCTGGAGGTAAATCTTTCTGTTCTGCCTGAGAGCAAGGTTTATGTGCAACAAATTATTCAGTCTCATCCAACTTCTTTCATCATAAAATGAGAACTATATCAGAGGATTCTTGCAAAGATTAAGGTAGTTAAATTACATAAAGTACTTGAAATGTGCTGCCTTACCGACTGAATGTAAACTGAATGACTCAATATATGTTAACTGTTAACATAGATTCATTAATTATTCAATTTATTCAACTAATGTTATTCATTACTTGTGAGGTTGAATATTTGGGAGATTCAAGAAAATAACTGATTTGGGTCAGACAGATTGAGGTGGGTAATATTCTAAAAGGAGGTATTACATAAAAATTGCTCTATGTAGTCAACAGTAGAGAGTAGCAGCTCAGAACCTGGTAAAATAAGAAAAAAGTAAATCTCACATATTAACTCCTGCAGTGGTAGTAGCATTGGAGGTAACCCATGAGGAAATTAGACAACAATGTGCAGAAGAATGCAAATGCTCTATTTTATACCACCCACAAAAATCAACTTGGAGTGGATTAGAGACTTAAATATAAGACTAGAATTTCTAAAACTACTAGAAGAAAACATAGGGGGAAGATTTCTTGACACTAGTCCTGGCAAAGATATTTGAGATATGGCACCAAAGCACCAGTAACAAAAGCAAAAATATACAGTTGGGACTAAAAAGTTTTTGCACAGGAAAAGAGACGATCATTAAAATGAAAAGACAACATACCTAATGGAAGAAAGCGTTGCAAACCCTATCTCTGATAAAGGGTTAATATCCAAAATATATAAAGGACTCATACAACTCAAATGGAAAAATAAAACAAAAGCAAAACAAAAATGTTTAAAAGACAAGGACTTGAATAGGTACTTTTCCAAAGAAGACATACAGATGGCCAACAGGTACATTAAAAAAATGTACCTGTTGACTAATGATGTTTAATATCATTAGTCAACAAGAAAATGCAAATCAAAACCACACAGTGAGATACCACCTCACACCTGTTAGAATGGCCACTTTCAAATTGCAAATGAAAACTACAGTGATATACCATCTTACACCTGTCAGAATAGCTATTATCAATAAGACAATAGTAAGTTTTGGAGAAGATGTGGAGGAAAAGGAACCTTCATTCATTGCTGGTGGGAAGGTAACTGGTATGGTCACTATGGAAAACAGTGGGGAGCCTCCTCAGAAACTGATAGAGCCCTAACCTGGTATGGCATGGTTTGTTGGAGCATTGTCCCATGCACTGAAAGGTTGTGGGTTCAATTCTTGGTCAGGGTACATGCCTAAGTTGCTGGTTTGGTCCCTGGGTTGAGGCGTGTGTGGGAGATAACTGATCAATGTTTATCTCTCATGTTGATATTTCTCTCTATCTCTATCCCACCCTCTCTCTCTAAAGTCAATAAATGTATATTTGGGTGAGAATTAAAAAATTAATAAAGTTACCATATGACTCAGCAAACCCTCTTTTGGGTATCTATCTGAAAAATTTGAAAAAATTTGCAAAGATATATGCACCCCTATTTTCCTTGCAGTATTATTGATGGTGGCCAAGACATAGAAACACCTGAAGTATCCTTCCCTAGATAATTGAATAAAGAAGATGTGGTACATATATACAATTGAGTACTATTCAGCCATAAGCAAAGATGAAATACTGCCATTTGCAATAACATAGATGGATCTTGAGAATATCATAATAAGCAAAATAAGTCAGATGGTAAAAGTTAACCATATAATTTTACTCATACATGGGATAGAAAACAGAAAGCAACAAAAGAACAAACAAGGAAATACTCATAGACACAGACAACAGTATGTTGGTTATGAGAGGGAAGGAAGTCAGGGGTAACAAAGGGTAAAGTGGGTCAAATATATGGTAATGGAAGAAGATTTGACTTTGGGTGGTAGACACACAGTGCAATATACAGATGATGTATCATAGAATTGTACATTGAAACCTATGTTACTCCAATAAATTTAATTTTCAAAAAGATAAGAGACAACACAGGTTGATGAGGCTATAGTTAAAAGGAAACTCTTGTCATGGAAAACAGTATAGTGATTCCACAAAAAATTAAAAATACAACTACCATATGACCTAGCAATTCCACTTTTGAGTTTATATCCAAAGCAAAATAAAACACAATTTTAAGGAGATATTTGCATGCTGACATTCATTTCAGCATTATTTACAATAGCCAAGACATGGAAACAACCTCTGACCATCAATGGATAAAGAAAGTGTGAAATGGAATAATATACATCTATAAAAAGAAGGAAATCCTTTTTTGCAACAACATGGATGGACCATGACGGCATTATACTAAGTGAAATAAATCAGATAGAGAAAAAAATTCCTGTATGTTCTCACTTATATGTGGAATCTAAAAAAGCTAAGCTCATTAAAATAAAGAGTAGAATGGTGGTTGGCAGGGGCTGGGGGTAGGTGGGGGAACTAAGGAGATATTAGTCAAAAGGTACAAACTGTCCTTTATAGCTTGGTGACTATAATTAACAACACTGTATTATAAACTTAGTTGTTAAGAGAGTAGATCTAAAACTTTACTATCACCTTAAAAATGTAGTTGTGTGAGGAGATAGCGATGTTAACTAACCCTATTGTGGCAATCATTTTGCAACATATATGTATATTAAACTTTAAATGTACATGTCAATAATATAAAAAAGTGGCCAAGAATCTTGTTTAGTATTTCCTTATTTCTTTAGTTCTCTTTACCTTATGTATAGAATTTCTTTTCTCTTTTTATCTCTGGTCCTCTGGTTCTTTTTATATAATCTGTTGCTTAGTTTGTGTCTCTTCTATTCTCTCTCTCTCTCTCTCTCTCTCTTCCTTACTCCCTCTCTGCCAGGAAAATACAAAGGCTTTATTTAAATCCCACTGGTAATTTTTAAAAGATAAGCAGTTGCTCCCTCTCACATGAAAACACAATTTTTAATTTTTCCCAGCATGATATCATTTCAAGGCATGTGGGAAAACAAGTGCAACTTAGGATAATAAATGTTTTAGTAAAAAAAGCTATAAAACTTTTTTAACCTAGAAAACATACTCTTTAATATTTGTTAATGACAAAGTTTACTGCTATTATTTAAAAATCTGCTTTACTGATTTAAGATTTACATGCAATAAAATTTACCCATTTTAAGTCTACCATTTTATAAGCTTTGACAACTCTACGTGACATAGTTGTGAAACTGTCACCATAGTCCAAATATAGGACATTCTCATCACCCCAGAAAGTTCCCTTGTGCCCTTTGCAGTTAGTCCCCTCTCCTATGTCTGCCACCCGGCAACCACTAATCTACTCTTTGCTACTATAGTTTTTCTTTTTTAGAATTTTTTACAAATGGAATCATAAAGAATGTGGTCTTTTATATCTGGGTTTTTTGACTTAGCATGTTGCTTTAGAAATTCTTGTGTACCTTTGCATGTATCTGTAGTTCTTTCTAATTGCTGCATAGTATCCCATTGTATGAAAATATCACAATTTGTTTTTTCATCAGTAGATAGGAATTTGGGTTATTTTCAATACTTGGTAATTATGAAGAAAATGCTATGGACTTTTTGTATTAATCACTATGTGGATGTATATGTTTATTGGGTAGATATCTAGGAGTGGTAAGGTCTATGATTTATGTATGAATTGGTAAGGTATGTGATAAGTATATGCATACATTTTTAAGGAATTGTAAAATTGTTTTTCAAATAGTGAGTTATTTTAAAATGCCATCAGTAAATAATTTTAAAATTGTATACAATAATCTTTTAAGTTTATAGAGGATTCAACTCAGTTCCAAGTTTTGAGATCCTCTTCTATGACCAAGTAACGTATCAGGTTCTATGGGGGACTACAGGGCCTTCTATTAGATTACAATCAATATTTATAAATAACACTAACATAAGGTATTTCTATGGGATTTTATGAGAAGGAAAAAACAATTAGCTTCAAATAATTATTATTTGAAAATAAATAAAGTGATCATCTCTGTAGTCAACCCTGTTAAATTCAGTTTACTTTGGCCAAACAATTGCAGCCTTTAAAGCTATTTTCTCAAGGGACTGTTATAAGGTTCAAGTGAGCAAAGCAGGTCCAATTTGCTGGAGCAAAACTGGAAGCTATCATGTGGGCATAGCCCATATTTTGTTCAAGTTTTGCCAACAGCTTTGGCTCTCTTCATTAGTTTTGACCAAGAGGGCTATGAGTTTTCACAATAAATCATATTCCTGAACAATGCAGTTTCCCATGTTGTTTGGTCCATCAATTAAAAATCCTGGCTCTCTAATTCTTGGAATGGAATGGGATTCTGAGACTCTCCTAAACCATTTCCCAGAATTAACTCGTTAGTTTCTCCGACACCTTATATAGTTCATGAGACTCCCCTTTTGGTCAAATCTTACCTACAACATTCCCTAAAATAACATTATGAGGCAAGGAGTTCAGCTATTATACCCATTTTTTAGATGAAAGAAACTTTCAAAGTTTAAACTTAGGGGAGTTAAGTCATATAGATAAAAATGAAAGAATTAAAAAATACAACCAATTCTATTATTCTCCTCAACTTCCATCTTTTTTATGCCTGTAATTTTGACCTCCCCCAGCTGAAACAAAAAATGGATCCCAGAAAAAACCATGACATTTAAATTAAAAACAAACAAAAAAAACACTTGTTCATTTCAACCAGGTTTTATCCTAATAGAATTAGTCACCTGACAACATTTGATGTTTTCAGTAATTTAAAGGGTATTTTTTAAGTTCAATGTGATCATGTGACTTTATACATTTATCTCCATACTACTTTCCTAACATAACATGAAACTAGGCAAACAAATTTAGTACCTGGATTAGCACCTGGAGGAAAGCGTCATAAACATTTCTATATAACACAACATAGGTGAGAGCAGACTGAAGAAAAAAATGACCAATTTAAATTTTACATTTAGGGTAAAATCAAATGCAGGTGAGTAGAAGAGACCCCCAGTGAGGTGAGATCAGCATACTGGACAGGGGTGTGGGTTAAGATCATACATAAATTCCCCAGGTCTCCAGCAAACTCTGTGGCAGGCACTAAGGGTTGGCCTCAACACTTATTCCTGACTCATGCCTGGTATGGACTATGGCAGAGCACAGGGTTCAGTTGTTTTGACATAAGGGCAGGCTTGCAAGCCAGAGAGAATGTCAATGACATTAGGTTGCCACCTCAGATTGACCAAAGAAATGATTTGGCCCAAGGCTAAAAGTCACAGCTATAGCTACTTCCTTCTTGACTCCTGACATGCCACTGGTCTTCAGCCTGTCAATTTAAACTTCCCTTTGTCTTTGACCTCTGCCTGAGAGGTTTGAGCAGGCATTCACTGAAACCGAGGTGGAGCCATTGCAAGTGCTTCAAGAGACAACACTTGTCAAATATACTTCCTTTTCCCATACTATGAAACTTTAAAAAAAAAATCACTGGATCTAACATGTATTTAGCTGTTTAAATAAAAAAAACAACAAAAGATAAGGACAGTATCCTTTCAACACACATGACAAAGACTAAGATCTCAAATATGTAAAAATTATAAATTTTTAACAAAAAATAAAACCTCCAATGGAGAGGAACTAAAAAGAAGAAATTATATATCAGAAAATTGCAAATAAAGAGGAAGCAGCCATAGCATCATTGATATTAGCTAAAGAAAAACACAAAGAAACAAATATAGCCCTGGTTGGTGTAGCTCAGTGGATCGAGCGTCAGCCTGAGAACCAAAGGATCACTGGTTCAATTCCCCAGTCAGGGCACATGCCTGGGTTGTGGGCCAGGTCCCAAGTAGCGGGTGTGCAAGAGGCAACCACACATTGATGTTTCTCTCCCTCTCCTTCTCCCTCCCTTCCTCTCTCTCTAAAAATAAAATAAATAAAATCTTAAAAAAAAAGAAACAAATACTATACACACGATATTGAAGCAGTCATGAAAATTTACCCACCAAATAACACCACAAGGGCTATTTACATTTTATAAAATTGAAAATTAAAAGAAGATTTTGATGAGCTTTTTCTGTATTCAGTAAATTAAGTAGATAAAAATAAATATGGATTTAATGGACTTGCATTGAACTTTGCACCCTATAAACAAAGAACACACATTACCTTGATAGCACTTGAGACAATTATTTTAGATTCATTAAATGATTGTTGAATCTGTACAGTGAGCCAACAGAATTTTTTTTTATTCCTCAAAGTAATCCTGTGATATGGTTTTTCCTAATTTACTGATAAGGACATGAAAACTCAGAGTAAGAAATTTTTGGTTTACATAGTCTGAAAGTCAGAGATATAAACAGATGAAATTTTTAAAACCATTTTTAGAATCAATTTTATATTTTAAAAATTTGTGAAAATAGTGCAACAGGTCCTTGTGCCCTTCACCAAGCTCCCCCTAAAGTTCATGTCTTATGTACAATTAACATTGGTATGATATTCTTAACTAAAGGCCTCATTCAAATTTCATTCATTTTTTTCTCTAATGTCCTTTTCTCTATTCCAAGGTCCAATCCAGGGTCTCACTTTGCATTCTTCCTTGGTCTTCTTCAGTTTCTAGTAGTCCCTCTTTCTTATTTGCCTTTCAGGATCTTGACAGTTTTGGAAGAGTACCTGGTCATAGAATATTCCTCACTTTGTGTTCATCTGATATATTCTCAGATTGAACTGAAGTTATACAGTTTCAGCAGGAATACCACAGATGGTACTGGTTCTGTCTCAGTGCATCACACATGGGATTCATCAGACTGATATGTCTAATTATTTGTGATGCTGACTTTGATCAGTTGGGTAAGGTGGTGTCTGCAGAGTGTCTTTAATGATAAAGTTTCTATTTTTCTCTTAGCTGCTCGGAAATATTTTGGGAGAGATATATAAAGACTATGCAAATTTTATTTTGCCTTAACTTTGGAAAAATTTTTAAAAATTGATAACTTAATCAACAAATAAATAAAAATATAGTTCTTTTTTTAGCTAAATAAAAGTTGTACTGGTCATATTATCTGAGAAAAAACTCCAGCAATATAATAGTTGTTTCATATTGAAATTTATAGAACTAATACTCTATTTTAGAGTAAATAAGTAACCTGTAATTTCAGATTATTTAGAAAATAATGGAAATAATTATGGAAATTGCCAAACTTAGAAGAAAATTGATAGCTTTAAATTTTAATTAATTTAATAAAGACTTTACTTTTTGTTTATTATATTCTGAACACTGCATTAATGATGAGCAAAACAGATATGATCCTTGCTGTTGGATTATAATAATAATAAATAAATAATCATTTCATCTCAAGAATCCAGTAAATAAATCTAGGGGAAACAGCAGAAAAACAAATTAATGAAAGAGAAAACAGAGAAACAGTAGAATTAATAAACAGATTATAAGGTCAGGTTCTGTCCTCTTGAAAATGCAGGCAAATGCATGTCAAGGTTAATCAGAAAATTCACCACCAACATCAAAACTCACAATAATTATAAGAAAGGAGCAAACTTTTCTCTTACCCTATGGAGGAAAACTTAACAAAGGATGCAGATAAACAATTTATTAAAATAGCCAAAAATATGTTTAACTTCACTATTAATTAAAGTCTAAAACAATACTATCCTGTTTTCCCCCATCAAACTTATATTGAAAAAAGAATGGAGATACCGAGAATGAAACTGTGTTGGTACAGTTTCATTGAGAACATGTTCACATGTGATGACAAGGTTTTCGGTTCAAGACTTTGATGGAAATATTTCTTAGTATTGTATCAAACATTGTTAATTGCTTGTGTAGTTCACTCATCTCAAAGAACTCAAAGATTTTATCCTAAGGATGTAAGCATTCATAAATTTAGACACAATAATATTCACCACAGCATAGTTGATTACCATGGAAACAATAGAAACAATTTATTGATAGCTAGGGAACTGACTAAATAAACTGTGATAAGCTCACAAAATAGGATATTATGTATACATTAAAATAATATGGTAGAAGACTATTGTTAATATAGAAGAATATTCACAAAGCTTTTCGAGTTATTAAAGCTGCTTTTCTAAATATGTTTAATGTATTTTTATTGTCATATATAGTATTAATTTATATATCTAGAACACATAAGTTGTTAATAGTTATCACTATGAAGTAATATCAAAGACTTTGTTTACTTTTAGCATTTCCCCAACTAAAGTACAATTTTAAATATATATTAATATAAATTTATATAAATATATACATGTATTTATATATTTAAAATGTGGTTTTAAGTCACAAGCTATATCAAACTGATTTTCCTTTCATGTTCTAGAGATTGTTTGACTTGTTTCTCATCTTTTCAACTGTGCCAGTTAGTCTCTTTACTGAAGCTTTTTTTTTTTCCATCTGAAAGAAATAGAACAGCGCTTTTAAAAATCAATTCCTGGGAATCCTGGTCAAGATGGTGGCATAAATAAACAAAGTACTTTTATCTTCCCACAACCATATCAAAGTTACAACTAATCTGCAAAACAACCCTCATTCAAAACTGCCTGAAATCTAGCTGAACAGAAGTCCTACAACTAAGAATATACGAAGCTACATGAGACCGGTAGGAGGGGTGAAGACATGGAACAGCCTTGTCCCACATCTACAAGTGGCAAATAAAAATCAGGAGGGATATCTTGGCTGTGGAGGTCCCTTTGGAGGAACAAGGGGTCCCAGCCCCAGAGCACAGAGTACCAGTGCCAGGAAGAAAAATCTCTGTAACTTCTGGCTGTAAAAACCAGTGGTAATCATGGGTGAAGAAGATGGAAACTTCCGGAGTCCCAGGCAGTTCATCTTAAAGAGCCCCCACACAGACTTGCTTGAACGAACTTAATCTGAGATTCAGCCCTGGGGCAGCAGCTCTAAAGGCGCCAGAGACATATGGGGAGGAACGAATTGTCTGACATCAGGTGAAAGCTGGAAGGGCATCTTTCTCCCACACAGAAGTGCTGGTAGAGGCCATTTTCCATTTGCTGAGCCCTCCCCTTATAGAGCTGTAAGGAAGGCACTATATCAGAGTTTCCACCAACTTAACATTGTTAGTGCCATGGTAGTGATTACCCGAGATGCTGCCCCACCCACCTTTTGCTCTCACCTTTCCATTACCTTTTTTATACAAATGGCCTGTCTGGGTTCATGCTTCACACTTTGCTAAAATCTCTCAAACAAGCATCACCTGGCTTTGACATGCCCTGTACCTCTTGCTAAGCAGCCCCTGGCTCAACACCAGTGGCAGCTGGTCTCAATTCACATCTTGACCTCTCCTGGGCACCTCTAAACCCAGCACAAATAGCAGCCATCTTTAGTTTTTTCAGTAGTTCATTCCCTGGGCAGGGCATAGGTGGTAGCTGACCTTGCACCTCCTGGGAGGCCCCAGAGCCAGGGCACCCTGGTGTAAATCTTCAGACCATGCCAGATTACCTCCCAACTATCTCCACTAGAGACACACACAAGGGGTGAACTTGGCAGGTACCAAATCCCCACTGAAACCAATCCTGCTTCATGGGGTTGGCATCTGCACAGTAGGCCCTCTGCTGTAGTCAAATCTGGTCCTTGAAACCAGTGGGCTTGAGGGTCAATTCCTCCTAGTGATGTAGCAGGAGCAATTAAGGCTCAAATACAATAGGAGGGTGCAACAGCTCACACAGGGGGTATATGTGGAGCACTCAGCTCTGGTGACTGGGGAAGCTGTGCCACAGGGCCCTACAGAACTATTACATTAGGCCACTCTGCCACGTCTGGGAGATAAGGCAGCACTGTCTAATACATAAAAACAAGCACAGAGAAGCAGCCAAAATGAGGAGACAAAGAAACAGTTCTCTATAAAATAACAGAAGAAATCTCAAGAAAAAGAATAAGGTAAAACAGAGGCAAACAAACTACCAGATAGAGGTTGAAAATAATGGTTATAAGGATACTCAAAGACCTTAGAGAGAACTTCAACGGCATAAAAAAAGGACATGAAAAACATAAAAAATAACCACTCAGAAATGAAGGCTACACTAACTGAAATGGAGAATAAATTACAGGGGAGCAAGAGTAGAGTAGATTAAGCAGAAAATCAAACCACTACTTTGGAATAGAAGGACACAAAAAACACCCAGCCAGAACATCAAATAGAACAGAAATCTAAAAAAAATGAGGACAGAGAGCAAGAAATAGAAAACCAATTTGAAAAAATAATGACAAAAAATGCCCCTAACCTACTGGAGGAAATAGCCATAAAAGTCCAGCAAGCACAGAGTATCCCAAGTAAGATGAATCTAAAGAAGTCCACACCAAGAAATGTCATAATTAAAATGCCAAAAGTTAAAGACAAAGAGAGAATCTTACAAGCAGCAAGAGAAAAACAGTTAGTTACTTACAAAGGAGCTCCCATAAGACTGTTAGTTGATTTCTCACCAAAATCTTTGGAGGCCAGTGGGACTGGCCCAAAATATTCAAAGTGATGAAAAACACGGAACTACAATCAAGGTAACTCTTCACAGCAAAGTATCATCAAAATTGAAGGAAAAATAAATGGCTTCCCAGACAAAAAAAAAAGCTAAAGGAGTTCCTCATCACTAAGCCAGGATTATAAGAAATGTTAAAGGGACTTCTATAAGAAGAAAAAATATATAAAAAATGACTAACAAAATGTCTAATATAATTATTATAATAATTTATAATATAATTATTTTAAATACAAATGAATTAAATACTCCAATCAAAAGACTTAGGGTGACTTAATGAATAATAAAACAAGATCTTTACATATATTATCTGTAAGAGACTCATTTCAGATCACAAGACACATGCTCAATTGAAAGTAAACCAATGAAAAAAGATATTTCTTAAAAATGGAAACAGGAGGAACACAGCAGCAATGTAGGTAGGAGCTGAGCCCGCTTGCTCATGCACCCAAATGGGACACCTAGTCAGTCTTCCAAAGAACAGAGTGAACACCCAACAGAATCCCAGTTGACATGAAGTTTGGAAGTCAGAGTGTGCAGAGGATGCTTAAAGGCGGGAGATAAGGAGATTTTGCAGGCTGACAGAAGGTGCCCCCACCCTGGCTGGTGCGCCTGAGACCCCGGCTGCTGTGGGAGCATTGGAGGAGAGGTAGGTCAGTGATAGTAACCTAGCACCTCCTTCCCCACCCAGAGCGAGGAAGTCTCAGACCCACACCAGCAGAGACCTGGATGCTTAAGGTCACTGGGAGGATAAAAAGGCAGTAAATGACACACAGCTGGCAGAGTACTCTGGGTGTAGCACAGGTCACCGGCTGGGACAGGGCCAGAGAAATTGGGGAGCCAGGTGACACCCGAGCCAGGAAAAGAGATGAGAAGTGACTCACAATGATACAGATAGACTCTGGACTGCTCAGAGAGTTGGACTGTGTGGATAGTGGGGCACTTGTTAGGAGCTGGTGGCACCCAAGGGGACTTTTCTAAAAATAAGCCATGTAGGGACCTTGCATGTGCAGTGGCCAGGCCAGTGAAGAGCGAGGAGTGGGGTCCCAATTTGTTCCCACTCAGTACACCTCATGGACTGGTCAAATGGTTGCAAACAAGGTGAATTATTGGCGCCAACCTGGCAAATGCACAGGGTGGAAAATGTGGGCCACAGAATGCTTCGAGGTAGTGGGCTGGAAACTGGGTACCTGTGATTATTGTAGCCCAGACTGAGCCTCCATCCTTGCTGAACCACAGGAAACAAAAACAATGGAGCCCAGCCCCCCTCTGCCTGAAGGATCCTAGAAGAACTGGGAAACTATTTTGACTGGTGTAAAATAAGCAGGAGGTCTTTTCTTTTCTTTCCTTTTTTTTTTTTTTTTGTTTGTTTTCAAGAGTAGGATAATAAGATCTGGAGCTGTGAGAAAACCAGAGCTGTATCCAGAAAGAAGTCAGAAGGCGAACATCAATGGATGACGCAAATTTCACTTTGCTATCTTTCAGAGCTTGCATGTTTCTTTTTTTCTCTCTTCTTTCTGTATGTTTAGGTTTTTGTTTGCTGTTTTTATTGTTCTTTTATTCTATATTTAATATTGCATTTTAATTTTTATTCTTTCACTTAACTCATATTCCAAATAACATACTACTTTTGGTTTTGTAATTTTTACTCTTTTTATTCAGATTATATATTTCTTATCATACTATTGTTATTCCAAATCCTACACAGTACAATTCCCTGGTCTTAATCCATTTCTCCATCTTCCTGACCTTTATTACTATTGTGGTTAATTTTATTTTCTCTCACACTACGCCAAGTTTCAATCCTGTACTCTCACTACTTTTCCTCCATCTAACCCTGCATAAGTGCTCTTCTTTTTTAAGTTAGCTCCCAATCTTTTCCCCTTCTAATAAGAGTCTTATTTCTTTTTTACCTTCTATAAACAGTAGATAGTTAGGTGAAATATCACAGTTATTGCTGTACTTCTCCAAAGGAACTCCTATTTGCTCACTACTTGTTTGTACTTTAAATCCCATAGAATATTCTCCCTCTGTCTCACTCCATTTCATCTTTACCCTGCCCATGATCAGTTTACTAAGGAACTATATTTCGTTGTTTTCTTTCCCCATTTTTCTCTTTTCTTTCTTTATTCCCCCTCTCTCAATCTGGGCTTTATTCTTTACTCTTATTAGTTTGCTTCCCCCATTTCCCCCCCAAAATTTTCTTTACTATAGACACCTCATATTCACTTTTTGCTTTTCTACAATATTCTTATTCCCATTCCACCTTTATTAAACTTTATTCATCAGTCATTGCTATTGACCCTGTGGTGGTTTTTCTGTAATTTTGCTCCCATCGGTCTAGTATCTTTTCAATTTCACTTTAAACTTTATAGTAAAATCTTCCCTCTTCTTACCCCATTGTCCCCATAGCCCTTTCATGTTTTACTTATGTCGTAAATTTTGCTCTCTCCCTTTCTTTGCCTATGTTCTATGTCGACTCTTGTCAATTCTCATCCCTCTTACCACACAACAACATTTTACCCTCTTTTAGTCATCTCATATTCCCTTTGTCATATCTTATAATATCCACAACCTCTCTTCACCCTTATTAATCTTAGTTCAGTTGTTGTGGAGACTGCTGATGTGGTAGGGGGTTTCTTTTTGCTGGCATATATTTGGTTGTCTGGTAATACTGCTTTTTTAAACAACACATGTACAACAGCATATAAGACAAGGTGGGAGCAGTGAATACCAGTAAATCTGCTTGAGGGAAGAGCCAAACAATGAAGAAGCCACCAATAGGTAAATCCCAAGTGCAACAAGAAAGCCCACACAAACAGAAGAAAGGGCAATGCTAAGAGCATCCAGACAAGGAGATCCAAGAGGCCATACCATTGTGTCCCACAAAACTGTACCACAGAAGTACATTCTACAAAGATAGCTGGCAAAGCAGAGCATCAGGAATCACAGAAACAAACAAAAGAGTAGCCTAATGTAGTGAGACAAAGAAAGAACCTTCAATCAAAAGGTATGGAACATTCCCTAGAAAAAGAGTTAAATGAAATAGAAAGCAAACTATCAGATATAGAATTCAAAAGAATAGTTATAAGGATGCTTAAGGAACTCACTGACAACTACAAGATACTGAGTGGGAACTTCAACAGTATGAAAAAGGAAACAGAAACTATAAACAAGAAGCAGGAAGAAATGAAGACTACAATATTTGAAATAAAACATAGACTAAAGGGAATCACAATCAGGCTGGATAAAGCAAGGGACAGAGTAGTGAGCTGGAAGACAAGGTAGAAAGAAATACCCAGGTAGTGCATCTGCACAAAAAAAGGCTAAAAAATATGAAGATGGTTTAAGGGAACTGCAAGACAACGTGAAATGCAACAACATTCAAATCATCAGAATACCAGAAAGAGAAGAAAAGGGGCAGGGGATACAAAATCTGTTTGAAAAAGTAATGATGGAAAACTTCCCTAATTTGAGGAGAGAAGAAGTCACACAAAGCCAGGACGCACAGAGGGATGCAATCAAGAGGAACCCAAAGAGACCCACGCCAAGACACATAATAATTAAAATGGCAGATATCAAAGACAAAGAGAGGGTCTTGAAAGCAGCAAGGGAAAAACAAGAAGTAACACATAAGGGAGCCCTGATAAGTCTAGCAGCTCATTTCTCAACAGAAACACTACAAACCAGAAGGGAATAGCAAGAACTATTCCAAGTAATAAAAAGCAAAGGCCTGCAACCATTACTACTCTACCCACAAAGACTCTCAATTAAAATGGAAGGTAAAATAAGGAGTTTCCCAGACAAAAGAAGGCTAAAAAATATACCTCCCCCAAACCACTATTCCAAGAGATGCTAAAGGGACTGCTTTAAGAAGCAGAAGGAAAAGAGTGAGAGAGAGAGGTTCATGTATACAAAGGGGAGAAAATGAAAAAGTACCTATCAGAAGTAACCTTAAATGTAAATGCATTAAATGTTCCAATCAAAAGACATATGGTAGATGAATGGAAAAGAAAACATGACCCACACAAATGCTACCTACTACAGACCCACATCAGAACAAAAGACCTATGCAGACTGAAAGTGAAATGTTGGAAAAAAATATTTCAGCAGATGGGCACCAAAAAATATATGGGGTAGCAATACTTATATCAAACAAAACAGACTTCAAAACAAAGGTCATAAAAAGAGACACAGAAGGACACTTCATGTTACTCAAGGTAAGAACCCATCAAGAAGACATCAACATTATAAATATATATGAACCCAATGTAGGAGCATCCAAATATATAAGGAAAATCATGGAGGACTGAAGGAAAGATTAGACAGCAACACACTTATAGTGGGGAATTTTAACACCCACTGTCAAGAAGGGATACATCTTCAAAACAAAAAATCAACAAGGATATTTTGGAACTGAATGATGTATTATATCAAATGGACCTAACTGATATATATAGAACCTTTTATCCCAAAGAAAGAAACTACACATTATTTTCAAATACACACGGAATATTTTCAAATATAGACCACATGATAGGACACAAAACAAGCCTCAACAAATTTAAGAAAATTGAAATCATATTTAGCATTTTCTCAGATCACAAAGGCATAAAATTAGAAACCAACCTCAAGAAAAAAACTCAAAAACATTCTAACTTTTGGAGCCTGAACAGTATGCTATTAAACAATGAATGGGTCAAGAATGAGATCAAAATAGAAATAAAAAAAAATTCTGGGAACAAATGAAAATGAAGACACAATAGTCCAATAACCCATGGGACATAGCAAAGGCAGTTCTGAGAGGAAAGTTCATAGCAATACAGGCCTACCTAAGAAAGATAGAAACATTTCAAATAAACAACTGAACCCTACATCTACAAGAACTGGAGAAGTGACAACAAAGAAAACCCAGAGCAAGCAGAAGGAAGAAAATAATCATGGTCAGAGCAGAATTAAATGAGATAGAGACTAAAAGAACAATTCAAAGGACCAATAAATCCAGGAGCCGATTCTTTGAAAAGATAAACAAAATTGACAAGCCTTGCCTTTAAGCAGACTCATCAAGAGAAAATGGAGAGGACAAAAATAAATAAAATCACAAATGAAATAGGAGATTACAACTGATACTACAGAAATAGAAAGGATTATAAGACATTACTTTAAATAACTATATGCCAAGAGATTTGAAAACCTGGGTGAAATGGGCAAATTTCTAGAAAAATATCACCTTCCAAAAGTGAATGAAGAAGAAGCAAAAAGCCTGAACAGGCTGATAACAGCTGGTAAAATTGAAGTAGTAATCAAAAGACTCCAGGCACACAAAAGCCCTGAACCCAGATTTTTCACAGGAGAATTTTACAAAACATTTAAGGAAGAGCAAAAAGGAGCATCCCTGTTCTTCTCAGACTCTTCCAAAAAAAAAAAATCCAAAAAAAAGGAAGCCTCTCAATTTCTTTTTATGAGACCAGCATCATCCTTATCCCAAAACCAGATAAGACATAACAAAGAAAGAAAATTACAGGTCAAAATCACTGATGAACACAGCCGCTAAAATCCTCAACAAAATATAAGCAAGCCACATCCAGAAATACATTAAAAAGATCATACACCATCATCAAGTGGGATTTATCCCAGGGATGCAATGATAGTATGATATTCACAAATCATTAAATGTATTACATCACATTAACAAAAGGAAAGTTAAAAGTCACATGATCTTTTCATTAGATGCAGAAAAAGCATTTGATAAGGCACAGCACCCATTTATGATAAAAACACTCATCAAAGTGGTATTAGAGGGACCATACCTCAACATAATAAAGGCCATATATGAGAAACCTATAGGCAACATCACGCCCAACAGGCAAAAATTAAAATCCTTCCCACTAAGGTCAGGAACAAGACAGGGATACCTGCTTTCACCACTTCTATTCAACATAGTATGGAAGTCATAGCCACAATGATCAGACAAGAAAAAGAAATAAAAGGCATCCAAATTGCACAGAAGGACATAAAACTCATTGTTTGCAGATGACATGATAGTGTGCATAGAAAACCCTATAGACGCCACCCAAAAACTATTTGACCCTATAAGTGAATTTGGAAAAACAGTGTGATACAAAGTCAATATTCAGAATTTGAAGGAATGTTCATATACCAACAATGAACTATCAGAAACAGAAGTCAGGGAAAAAAATCCCATTTGCTATCGCAACAAGAAAAATAAAGTATCTGGGAATAAACCTAACCAAGGAGGTAAAAGACCTGTACACAGAAAACGACACAATACTGAAGAGAGAAATTAAGGAAGACATAAATAAATGGAAGCCTATACCATGTTCTTGAATTGGAAGAATTAACATCATTAAAATGTCCATAGTACCCAAAGCAGTTTATAGGTTCAATGCAATCCCTATCAATATACCAATGACATATTTGACAGATAAACAACAAACATTTCAAAATTTTATGTGGAACCATATGCAACACCAAATACCTACAGAAATTTTAAGAAAGAAGAACAAAGTAGGAAGGATGACAATACCTGACTTCAAACTATATTACAATATCACTGTAAGCAAAGCAGTCTGGTACTGGCACAGGAACAGACACATAGTCAATGGAGCAGAATAGAGAGCCCAGAAATAAACTCATGTCTCTATGGTCAATTAATATTTGACAAAGGGGGAAGAAGTATAAATGGAGTAAAAATAGCCTCTTTAACCAATGGTGTTGAGAGATCCAGACAGCTACAAGCAAGAAAATGTTACTCGACCACCAACTTACACCACCATAAAAATAAACTCAATACCAATGAAAGACTTAAATATGTCACAACACCATAAAAGCCCTAGAGGAGAAACAAGCAGGAAAATCTCAGATATTCCACACACCAATATTTTCACTGATATGTCCCCTACAACGAGGAACATAAAGGAAAGAATAAATACATGCGACTTCATCAAAATAAGAAGCTTCTACATGGCTAAAGAAAACATCAGCAAAATGAAAAGGGAACCTACCATATGGGAAAATATACTTGACAATGATACCTTGGACAAGGGTTTGATCTCCAAAATATATGCAGAACTCACCCGACTCCACTCCAGGAAGACAAACAATCCAATTAAAATCTGTGCAAAGGACCTGAACAGGCACTTCTCCAAGCAGAACATACAGAGGGCCCAGAGACATATGAAAGGAGGCTCTGCATCACTAACCATCAGAGAGATGCAAATTAAAACCACAATAAGATACCTCTTCACACTGGTCAGAATGGCCATTATAAACACATCAACAAATAATAAGCTCTGTCAAGGTTGTGGAGAAAAGGGAACCCTAGTGCATTATTGGTGGGAATGCAGACTGGTGCAGCCACAGAGGAAAACAGTATGGAATCTCTTCAAAAAACTAAAAATGGAATTGCCTTTTGACCCAGCAATTCCGCTGCTGGGATGATACCCTATGAATTCTGAAACACCAATTCAAAATAACCTATGCACCCCAATGTTTTTAGCAGTTCAATTTACAGTAGTCAAGTGCTGGAAGCAACCTAAGTGCCCATCAGTAAATGAGTAGATTAAAAAAATGGTACATTTACACAATGGAGTACTATTCACCAGAAAGAAAGGAGCTGCTACCCTTCTTGACAGCATGGGTGGAACTGGAGAACATTAAAATACGTGAAATAAGTCAGGAGGTGAAATACAAATACCATAAGATTTCACCTGTAAGTGGAACTTAAATCAACAAAAACAAACAAGCATGCAAAATACAACCAGAGACATTGAAATAGAGGGCAAACTGACAGTAACCATAGGGGAGGGGGGAGGGGAATAATGAGGGAAAGAAGGGGAATGGTCATCAAAAAACATCTCCAAAGGACACATGTACAAAGCTAAAGGTGGGTAGGATTGAAGTTGGGAAGTGGGGAGTGGTGGCAAGTGGTTGGGGAAAAATGGAGACAACTGTAGTTAAACAATAAAAAAATGTTATTTAAAAAAATGAAAAAATAAAAAATGGAAACAAAATGAAACAAACGATAAAAAAAAGCTGGTGTAGCAATACTTATTCTACCAGACAAATAGACTCTGAAACAAAGGCTATAACAAGACAGCAACTCTACTTCTGGGCATTTATCTGAAGGAACTTAAAGCGCTAAATTAAAATGAGGGAATTTGACTTGGGGTGGTGAATACACAGCACAACCTACAGATAATATATTATAGAATTGTACACCTAAAATTTACATAATTTTATTATCCCATGTCACAGCAATAAATTCAATAAAAATTTAAAATAACATTTACTAATATAATACTTTCTCATGATACTACATTATGTGCATAAAAATTAAATTTAAACTTTAAAAAATGTATACATCCATTTGTTCATTTCAGCATTATTTACAATAGCTCAGATGTGAAGTATCTATCAATAGATGAATGAATAAAGAAGTGGTATGTATATACAATGGATTATGATTTATACATAAAAAAGAAAAAATGGAAATCTTGCCATCAGCAATGACATAAATGAAACTAGAGGCTATTTTGCTGAGTGAAATACATCAGAAAGAGAAAGACGAATGCCATGTGATTTCACTTATATGTGGAATCTAAAAATACAAAACAAAAAAAAAAAAACAGGCAGAAGAGAAATTAAGTCATAGACACAGAGAACATTTTGAAGGTTGCCAGATGGGAGGGGGGTTGGAGGGATGGGCGAAAATGGTTGAAGGGATTGAGAAGTACAAATTGGTTGTTACAGGATAGTCATAGGGATGTAAAGAACAGAATAGGGAACATGGTAAACAATATTTTAAGAACAATATATGATGTCAGACGGGTACTATGTATTTATTATTGTAAGTTATATAAATGACTAATCGAAGGGTTGTACACCTGCAACCAATGTAATATTGTATGTTAACTATAATTTACAAATAACGAAAAAGAAGTATAAATTGGCAGTTACAAAATATTCATGGGGATGTAAAGTATAGCATAGTGAATATAACAATAATATTGTATTAACTATGTACAGTACCAGGTGGGTACTTGAAATATCATGGCGATCACATTGTAAAGTATATGATTATCTGTCCACTGTGATGTACACCTAAAACTACCACAAAATAATATTGAGTGTAAACTCAAACTGAAAAATGACATTTAAAAAAAGACCTGAATACTGAGATGTAGAAAATGTATGCCTTGATTCTAAAATAGTTTTATTGTAATAATGTATATTAACTTAAACAATTCAAAATATAATGCAATGTTTTCTATTTTAGCCAACAATGAGAATAAGATGTGCATCAATAAATATGTAAGCTTAAAGTTTGCCTTATTGTTTTGAGGCCATTATCTGAACAATAAGAGAAAGATCTACGTAGAAAATAAAATACTTTTGAACAACACTAACTATAACTATTTACATGTAATATTTTAAACTTTTTATTTAAGTATGTAAACAGATTATAAATTTGAAATAAATTTTCTTGATACAGTTTTGAAAAAATCCATCCTTGGATTATTAATATAGGTTTTAAAATGTGTCTGCTTATATTTCCTCAGCATTTGTCCACACTTGTCCACTGTTTTTGCCATCTTTGGCTTTTGTTTTCCCTCATTAATCATCTAAAATGGGAGCCCTTGAATTATTGGTGACTTCCATGATCTCAAAAACAATAAAAAATGCAAAACTCAGCCACTCGTCCTCCTGTTTTTTGCAAGTTTAGGAACTCGGTGGTTTATACTGTTCAATGCTCAGTGGCTCTTCATTTGTATTTTTTATTACATTTTGAATTTTTTTCCTTATTTATATTTGAGTCATTTAATTATTATTGGTATTTCTTTCTGCACTGAAGCAGTTTTGGCGGTGGCACATTTCTTGGTCACATCTGCTCCCTTTCCAGAGTTACAGAACAGCGCTTGACTAGCTGGTAGAGTTAGAGAAATGGCACAATTCCCATTTCAAAGGTTTCTTATTTTTGTTTTTTGTTCAAACATGAATAATGGATTCTCCGCGCCTTCCTGTCGTCATACCTCTGTGCGGCCAGACAGTGAGAAACTTCTCAGCACTGCTTCCTAATTACCATCTGGGAGCAGCCAGGCAGCGCTGCTGATTGGGGAGCGTCTCCTGGGGAATTCAGAAAACCAAACATTTTATAGTCCCTGGTAGAAGAAGACTAATGGCATCTAATAATAATTTCATTTACAAACAACATCTGAAAAAATGGGGAGATATCTTTACATTAAATTGGCCCATTATAAAATGAATTGCAGGGACAAGCAAACATTTGCATGCCGCTTCTCAATTCCTTAAACCCCCCTAGTGCAACCCAGAGAAAGAAATATGTGCTTAAGGCAGTTTTCCCTGGCTTGATGGCTAATTCAGGCATTTCCAGGTTTGCTTCAACTATTTTTTACTAAATAAGTAATTATGACTAAAATTCTTTTTTATTACTCTTTTGAAAATGTGTTACAAGTCATGTTGGCATACCTGACAATTGCATGCCGTGTGTTTGAGTGTGTAAGTCCTGATTCATCTAGAATCCCCACACCAAGAAAATCTGGATTATTTTCTTTATGAAGAAAGCTGAACTTAAAATTATTTCCTTTACAAGTCAAGACTTCAAGAGTTTATATTCCCTTTTGGTCTAGTTATATTCTAAAAACTATTTATTAAAAACTGAAATCAGATATCTTCAAAACCATACTAGGAAATTGATTGCTGATTTTTTTACTCAGGCATGTATTGAGTTCCTGCTTTGTGCCTAGCACAAATTTAATAACTACCTGTTATTCATTAGGTGTGACATTGCTGCTTCCAGGCATTGGGGAGAGAATATATGTGAGATAGGACCTACATTTGGAAAGCATGCATTCTGATAATTTCTTTCAGCTAGAGCAGTTTCTATTTCCCTTTTACCCCAGTTTCCTCTTATGCAAAATAACAGAAGTTGAACCACACTGTGCATTCATTACTTCTCTGATGACATCATAAAGAGGTAATCTATGTACTTGGAATTATCACAGTGTTATCCTCTGAGGTCTCCCCATGAAAACTGTGGTTAAAAGCATAGGCTTCAGAATCTGACAGAACTGCGTTAAATCTCAGTTCTGCCTTTTACTGCCAGAGACTGTCAACAAGTGTCTGGACCTCCCCATACCTCAGTTGCCCCTTTTGTAAAGCAGTGTTGATACTATCTACTATATTCAATGAGTTGGAAGATTAAAGGCTGGACACAATATCTCTCACAAAGTAAGAATTCAATTAATAGTAATTTCTATTAATATCATATAATAAATATGAATACTTTAAAAATAAATTCCTCTATAAATATATAACACCCCTTCAGACTTATATCTTTCAAGATCTACGAGAGAAAATTAGCGTGGTCTTTTGTTTCAGTCACTTATTCCATGAATACTGTGATTGTATTAAGTATTCAACTAGACTTCTAACTAGAAACAGACTTTATTTTTTCTTTTTCCTTCAATCAAATCAATACATACTGTTCCTTAATGCCTAACTACATTGACTTGTTGTATTGAGAGCTCTGAACCAAGAGGGAGAAAATGTATATTCTAACTCTTTTATTTCTTGAATTTTGGGGAATTGCCATAGTCTCTTATTCTTATTTCTCAAATGATGGATGTAACTGGATGATTTTTAATAGATTTTAATTTTAGAGTAGTTTTAGGTTCAAACCAACATTGAGCAGAAGATGCAGATATATATCCCATGCACCTCTTGCCCTGACACTTGTATAGCCACCCCATTATCAACACCTCCAGATAGAGTGGCGCATGTCATACAGTAAAAGAGCTTACACGGATACATTATAGTTTACATTAGGGCTTGTTATTAGTGTTATAAAAGTATATAATGGCATGCATACATCATTATTTTGTCATATAGAGTAGTCTGGCTGTGCTAAATATCTACTGTACACTGCCTATTCATCCCTCTTCCCATACTTCTAACAACCAGTGATAGTTTTATTGTCTCCATAGTTTTGCATTTCAAGAATGACATTTTGTTGGAATCATACAGTACGTAGCCTTTTCAATTGACTCCTTTCATGTAGTAATAGGAATTTACATTTTTCCTATGTTATTTTAAGGCTAGATAGTGAATAATATTTAAAATGAATCAGATTTTATTATCTCGTTAGACTACCATTTATTCACTTACCAAAACACATTTTGATTGCTTCCAAGTTTTGGCAATAATGAATGAATAAAGCTGATATAAAAGTCTGTGTATAGATTTTGCATGAACATGTTTTTAACACTTTTGGGTAAATACCAAGGAGTGTGATTATTAGATAATAGGGTAAGGGTATGTTTAGTTTTGTAAGAAACCAACAAACTGTCTTCCTAAATGGCTGTACTATTTGCATTCCCACCATCAAGGAAAGAGTTCCTATTGCTCCAAATCCTCACCAGCATTTGGTGTTGTCAGTGTTTTTTCATTTTGGTAATTCTAATAGGTGTGTAGTGGTATCTCATTAGTGTAATCTGCATTTCCCTGGTGACATATGATGTTCAGTATTTTTTCAGTTGCTTATTTGCCATCTGTATATGTTCATTGGTGAAGTACCTTTGAAGGCCTTTGGTCCATTGTATACTGGAGTTGTTTGTTTTCTCATTGTGGCATTTTAAAAGTTCTTTGTGTATTCTGGCTAATAGTCCTTTATCAGATATGTCTTTTATCCATATTTTCTCCAAGTCTGTGACTTGTCTTCTCATTCTGTTGTCATTGCATTTTGTTGAGGAGAAAATTCTAATTTTAATGGAATCCAGCTTATTTGTATTTTTTCACTAATTGTGCCTTTGGCATTGTATCTATAAAGTCATGGTCAAATCCCAGGTAATCTAGATTTTCCTTCACATTTTCTTTTAACATTTTTATAATTTTGAATTCAACAGGTCTGTGATCCATTACGAATTAGTTTTTGTGAAGGGGGTAAGGTTTGTATCCCTATTTAATTTTTCCATAGAGATGTGCATTTGTCTCAGCACCACTTGTTGGAAAGTCTCTTTGCTCCATCGTATTGTCCTAGCTCTCTGTCAAAAATCCACTGATATGTGGGTTTATTTCTGGGCTTTCTGATCTGTTCAATAGATCTATTTGCTTATTCTTTCACCAATAGCACACTATCCTGATTACTGTAGCTTCATATTATCTATTAAAAAAACTATTTATTTATTTTTAGAGAGACGGGAAGGGAGGGAGAAAGAGAGGCAGAGAAACATTGATGTGCAAGAGAAACATTGATTGGATGTCTTTCACACGCTCGCCAACCAGGGACCCAGCCCACAGTCCAGGCATATTCCCTGACGAGAAATCTAAGTGGCAACCTTTCAGTTTTCTGGACAACCCACTGAGCCACACCAGTCAGGGCTGTAGCTTTATATTAGGTCTTGATGTCAGATAGCGCCAATCTTCTTTGTTCATCTTCAGTATTGTGGTGGCTATTCTAGGTCTTTTCCTCTCCACACAAATTTTAGAACTGGTTTGTCAATATCCACAGAAATAACATGTTGGGATTTTTATTGGAATTGCAGTTAAATCAGCAGTTGCAATTGGGAAGTACTGACTTCTTGACAATATAGAGTCATCCTATGTATGAAAATGGAATATTTTTCTATGTGTTTAGTTTTTCTTTAATTAATTTTATCAGTTTTGTACTTTTCCTCATATTGATGGTGTAAATGTTTTGTTTGATTTATAACTATTTCATATTTGGGGGTTGCTGGTGTAAATGGTATTGTTTTCAGCTTCAAATTTTACTTTTTGTTTGCTGGTATATAAGATCTTTCTTATATATACAGATTGTGTTTGTATATTAACTCTGGATCTTGGAACCTTGATATAATCACTCATTAATTTCAAGATTTTTATATCAACTATTTTTTTATTTTATATATATTCATATAAAATTATGTCATCTGTGAACAAAGACAGTTTTACTTTTTACCAATCTATATATCTGTTATTTACTTTTTTGTGTCTTATTGCATGAGCTCTAACTTCCAGTGTGATGTTGAAAAGCAGTAGCAATTGCCTCATTCCTGACCTTAATGGGAAAGCTTCTTGATACTCACCATTACGTTTGATGTTCATTTTAGGATATTTATAAAATCCTTTACCAAGTCTAGGAAGTTCCCTTCTATTCTTAGGTAATAACAGTTATTATGAATGGGTGTTGGATTTTGTCAACTGCTTTTTCTCTACCTACTGATATGATCATGTACTTTTTATTCTTTATCTTGGTCTGTAGTTGATGGCATTCTTTTATTTTTGAATGTTGAACCAACTTTGCATGCCTGAAATCAATCCTACTTGCTATGGTACACAATTCTTTTTATACACTGTTGGATTCAATTTGTTAATATTTTGTTGAGGATTTTTATATCTATGCTCATGACAGTTATTGTTCTATAGTTTTATTTCATTGTAAAATATTTGTCTGGTTTTGTTATCAAGATAATGGTGGCCTCCTCCATAGAATAATTTATGAAGTATTTCTTCTGCTTCTATTTTCTGAAAGAAATTATAGAGAATCAGCATGATCACTTCCTCAAATGTTTGGCAGGATTCACTAGTAAATCCATCTGGGTCTGGTGCTTAATATTTTCAAAAGCTATTAATATTTCAACTTTTAAAGAGATACCAGCTTATTCAGATTATCAATTTTTTCCTATGTGAGTTTTGGCAGATGATTTTTGTTGACCCCTCAAGCTCCAACATTGAAAGAGCTCTTGTCTTCTCATCAGGCCAAAATGTCTATATATAAACCTGTGTACACACCTTGCATCCTCAGTCCTAAACTCCAGATCTGACACATCATAAATATTACTGAGTTCAGGTTTGTTCAATGATTAAAACCTCTCTGAGTGGGAAGGAGTCCTGGGACCATCTAGATCAAATGGTGGGTAGATGAACATCCATTTTTAATTACATTGGGGCTTTTTATTATTCAAGAGTCAGGGGAAACTTCTTATGCATAGTACCACCAAACTCTCAATTTCCTGTTAAACAAGTACTCTATACTTCACGGATAAGTTCCTGAGGTTGCCATGTTTTTATGTTCTTAACCTACCAGTAGTGACAATTTAGCAATAGGACCCAATGGCATTCTTCAGATAAACCCTTTCCAAAATGAGTTAAGGAGGATACTAGTTCCACGGGATATTTATTGCTGCTATGTAGGGATAGGGTCACTGTGCTCATGGTTACTAGATAGTTATCCAATATTTTTGACCCAGGAACCTCAGGAACATCTTAAGAACTAGTGTTCCATGGCATACATTTGATATATACTGTCTTCAACATTCTTGCCCCCCTTTTCCTCATTCTGTATTCATGCTTGAATAATTTGCGCAGTCCTGTTTGAGCTGAGAGGTCATGGTTTTTCAAGATCTAGTTCAGCTAAAAACAGTTTGTAGGTACAGGGATTTGACCTTGACAGGGAATAGACAATCCACTCTTTTCTCATGGCTATTCCCATTACCTTCTCATATGAAGGTATTAGGCACTCTGCTTTTTGTCCCCCCAAATATTGTACATATGCTGAAACCTCAACTTCCAATATAATGGCATTTAGCAATGGGACCTTTAGGACAAAAATGAGTTAGATGAAGTCAAGTGGGCAGGGCCTCATAATTTGATGAGTGTCATTATAAGAAGAGACACCAGAGTGTGCTCACTTCCTCCCTGGGAAAGATGGCGAGGAGGTTCTCTGCCATGTGAGGAAACAGGAACGAGGTATACATCTGCAAGCTAGGAAGCCAACATTCATCAGGTACCAAATTGTCCTGTTGATCTTGGAGTTCCAGCTCTCCTAGCTGCAAAAAACCACATTTATGTTATTTTTTAAGCCACCCAACCCATGGCAGCCCAAGCTGACTAAGTCAAGGACATACGTTTTTCACTTGTGCTATGTCCACTTGCCCTGCTGGTATACAAGAGGCATATAGGAGATGAACCTTTCCTGAAAGTTTATCTGTGGTGGACGAATTTGTTCCCACTTCCTAGGAGTAAGGGGGGAAATGGTGTTTTCCCATAAGATTTCAAGTAATATATTGTATCCTGTTAATCTAGAATGGGATGGTCCCTTTGAGTTAACTTTTCAAAGATTCTTAATGGGCATTGTGCACTGAGTCTCCCATCTGTTGAAGGTCTTGCTCATCTCAGTAGGATAAATCAGGGTAAAGGGAGCATTGCCTGTATACACAAATATAATAATAATGCAGTAATTTTTTTCTCCCAACCCTGTACTTGTAAAAATATAGAGAAGAATTAAATGTCATTATCTTGCTGAACAAATCACCTTTACATTCTGGCTGGCCAAATTCAAATGTAAACAGGATAACAGAGGAATTTCAAAGTACTTTTGGGAATGCGTTTCCAAAAAAGCTTACGAATATACACATTATCTCTTCATTCAAGGAAGTCCTCTCCTGCCATCCGAGATATAAAGTCATATTATCATCTACCTTCCACATTTGCCTGCTGCCTTCTGATTCTTAAGTCTTTTAAAAAAATTATTGTTCAAGTACAGTTGTCTCCATTTTCCCCCCTGACCAATCCCCCAACCCCATCCATCCCCACCTCCCACCCTCAATCCTACCCTCCTTTGGCTGCGTTCATGTGTCCTTTATACATGTTCCTTGATAGCCCATCCCCTTCTTTCCCGCATTAATAGGATTAAGAACCTACTATGTGAAACATTGTTTGGGGCTCTGGATACACAGAAATACTAAAATGTGATACTCAGTTTTAAGGATATATTAGCTTGAAAGAGGCAATACTCTAGTAAACACATAAATTATAACTCAGCAAAGGAAGACACACTTCACTGTGCTGAGAGAACAGGAAAGGGAGTGATATGTGAAGCACAGTTTGCAAAGTGAAATGTAACTTCTTTAAAAGAAATGGAAGTGTTTGCTAAGGTCTTTTATTACTTCAAATTAGTTCTTGAAAAATAATAAAGTAGGGTCAAGTTTGCTTGTGGTTTCTTCTTCTTCTTCTTTTTTTTTTCCTTATTTGCCTCACTTCCACTGCTAATTGATCCAAGGCCTCAATTCTATGTCACATACTGATCTGGGACCCTGGAGCTTCCTCCCCAGTAGAATCATGTAAGGCTGTCTTCCCTGGCCTATGTCCTATGCCTGCTATCATCATCCATGCACAGTTTGCTTGGAACAACTTCCTTCCAAGATTCTCATTTCCTCGGAGCTTACTGGGTCTTAGAAAGAATATGCTTAATGTCTGCTTGCTTATACATGTTTATGAGATAATGAGAGATAGAAAAAGGCAGAGATTTTCCCTCCCATCTTTCTGGAGAAAATACAGTTGCTTATAAATCAAGAATATTATTAAAAATATTTAATAAGTATTGACAAGGCTACTGACCAATAAGAATGGGTGTCAGCCTTCGGGTTCAAGCTGGGACATGAACAAAGATATAATAAATTCTAAGAGCTGCTGATGGGGTCAAAGCAGGGTTTGTGGATGTCATGGTGCTTTGGGGAGAGGGATCTCAAACTTATGTTATGGGTGTATTGGTATGTACTAGCTAATCAAGTACATGTTTATGGTAAATAAATAGTTTGACATTATTACTCAATAAGAGTAAAGATCTTGTCATTTTGACTCAGATAATGGGGATTTTAGGGAAGTTAGAAAGGAAAAGTACTATCATAAAAGGCTGATCAGGAAACAGGTTGGGGCATGCCATCTGTCTCTCTTCCCCTTGACCTTTCTCTCTGCCTTCTTCCCCTGTACACAGACAACTTGTTAGCAGTTTGATTAGCCACATCCATATAGTACAAACCTTGTTTTTAGGTCTTGGGTTAATGATGTTACTCAATTATAGAAACATTGCTCAAGTTGCAAAGATTCCTTGACTTTGTTGCTCAGAATATTTAATTTGATTTAAATCTTAAGTATGTATTACCTTTTATTCTACCTAAACTGAAAACATTAAACTCCTCTCAATATTGAGTATATCTCCTGGAAAGAGCAACTGCTTCTGAATGAGTATAGATTTCTGATTTTTATAGCCATTATATGAACCCCTTATGAATAGAATCTTCAACATCAGTATGAAACACATAAAGATGAGTATTTATTAAAGGGACACATTTTAAATGTTAGCATCTATAACAATACAAAACAAAGAAGGTAAAACATTCTATGGGTCTATTGTTAGTTTGAACACAAGCCAAAACAAATGACTTGCTAATGCAAGTTAGGTAAAGTGAGCCAGGAAGGAAGGAATCCATTGCCCTCTCCTCTAGTGACCAATCTAAAATCAGTGGTGATGCAACACAAAGGAGCTTTGGCAACTCATAAAGCTTTTACTGATTCAGTAATTACTAGTGTGTTTCTAATGTATTTGTTTATTTTTGACAGCACTGTGTTTTGGTTTCTCTGCATTTGTGAATAAGCAGGAAACCTGCTTCAGGAGGCAGGTGATAGGGAATATTTTCCAGCCAGTGAGAGTTTGCTACCAGCCCTTTTAGGGAGAGTGGCTGTTTCATTTGCTCATCCTCCTGTACCACCACTGTAGTTCCTTAGCATTAATCAGCCAGTGTGCTATGGAAGGAATTGCTGCACTTTCACAGTGTACACCTGTACTTGAGAAGTGAGTACAAATGGAGGCCATACTGAATGGGTGGAGAGTGAGACCTAAGGAGGCTTGTGACCATGCACACCTGTTTTAGACAAAGTTCTAAATAGATCTTTCAGCCACAGTGAAAAAAGATGAAAATCTCTCTTGATTTCAAGAAGCTATAATATTTTCTATTGTCTTGATGTAGACTCTTAATCTGCAATGTTAGCTTGCCTCCAGCAAATCACGTCTATAGGATGTTTTCCAAACTGAACTGTTCTAGGGGGATTCTAAACTCTTTTTTATCCAAATAGCATATAAAAACTCTGGTACTTGTGAGAAATCAAATGAATCTAAAAACAATAAAAATTCTCAACAAATTTTAAATAAAAAGGCCCTCTGGAAAAAAAGTGGAAATTAAAGAAAACTGCTCAAGTAAATACTTTGTAACCAACTGAAAATATGTCCACAGGGGAAAAGTATACTGTTAAACAAGGCCAAATTAACAGACAGCAAAAGTGACCCATAGCTCTATATACTAAAATTCTTATATACCTTTCAAATTAGAACAATGAAATGATTCCTTTAATAAAATAAAAATCAGAACAACTCCCAAAATTTTATGATGAGTAAAATTCACAAAAACCTGCAAATCCCAGGATTCCTTGTTCCAGATGTAGCAACTTAATTCGCAGTTATAAGATATTAACTAGTTTTAGTGAATTTGCAGCATATGGATTAGTTCATTTCAGTGCCTTTCCACATAACGTCCCCAAGAATAGACATAGAGTTTGCCAATGATAAACAATATCCTGCAGATTAAACATTTTTAGGAATAATAATTTCTATTAATATGTTGATTTGTACTAAATCTATGTCTAAATTGTTGTGGCTTATATATAATTTGAACATTTCTGATAACTACCAGCACAGTAGGACTTGCTTACATAATTAACTTTTTAAAGAGTCATTTGTTAAACCACATGTTTAGGTCAAACCAAATAATACAAACTTTCTTGAAGGCAACGTAATTAGAATAATTGCCACTCTAGTCTACTATGAATTATGCTGATTAGTTTTGCCAAAATTTAGAGTTTTATAATCTGCCACACACACACAAAAGAATCATGGGCTTAGAACATATTATAGTGGAACCCAACTTCTCTCCTTTTAATGAGAACATTGAGCAATCTTAATCATTAAGCTAAAACTGAATATAGGCATAGGCATTGGGGGTGGGGTGGGTTTGTGCCATTTGTGTGTTGATGAGCCCGTTACTCGCTTTTTCTGGGATGAAGATCAGGACTTTAGTGACAAGGTAAGATCCAGGTGAATCTTTGCTCTGAAGGAATTTCTTGAGAAATGAGGGCTTTGATGGAAAGGGAGTGAAAGCTGGCAGATCAGGAAGGTGACCATGGAAGGACTACTCAAAATGGGACGATTTTTTGAATTCTTAGGTCAACTGTTGTTTCTACTTAAGAAATGCACTATGTCCAGCCACACATTTTGTACTTATGATGATGCTAGTTCACCAGGAAATGAGGCTCTCACATCTACACTTTTATCTGATTATATTTTCTCTTTTATTTTTTAGAAAAATGTTAGTGACAAGAAGTTAAATCTTGTTGTTGTACTTTTAGGTAGATTCATTCATCCATAAATAATATCTTACTAGACAACCACTATGAAGAGAGGCCATTACAATGTTTTTCCCTACCTAGTAATTTTCCTATAAAATGCCACATTCACTACATCTTAATTTCAGGATTTTATTCAATGAAAATTTAAATCACCCTGTGGAATTATTTACTTTAATATGAATGCTCATTTTTACATTATCAGTTAGAAAGGCTGAAGGGTGAAGTTGGGAGGAAAATTTTTAGGTAGAGTTTGAATGTAGTGCCTACCTGAGATGGACAGGAGGGAGGAGGACATTAAAGAAGTGGGCAACCTGTTTATACTTTTCTAAGTTTTGATGAAAGCCTTTTGAAGTTTCTGATGTGTTAGAACATGTGTGTCATTCGGTGGTTTATCACTTCCACCCTTCACAATCTTTTGATTTCTGAGTTAATCAACTTCTCATATGCTAGCAGAACAAAATACTTCTCTCAATAGAGTTTCAGTGCTATAGGCCAAAGGTATGCTTATCTATCTGCCTTCCCCACCAGGTATCAAGCTCCACAAAAAAGGCATCTTCTTTATCTTGTTCACAGAGATTTTGAGCACCCAGTGCAATGATTGTACATAGTAGCTCTTCAATAAATACTCAGTTCAATTCCAGAATGAATAAATATGCTGCTTTGCATTTTACCACACACTCTACATTTATCTTATTTGTAGTTTTGCTTTGCTTATGACTAAATATGTCTTTTATTCTCATTTCAATCAATTTGTTGACTTTCTTTTATATCTTTTGTTTTTTTAAACCCATAGATATAAATATTAAGTTTTATAGAGTAATAAAAATTTCTGTTGAAAGTCTTTGGACAAGATGTCTTCTACTACCAAAAATGTCTCACAGTCTTCTAGGTGTGAAAAAATCAACATTTTACTTTTCTTTTCCCTCTAAAGGATAAGCCCATGGTAATTTAATGTCTCTTCACACTTGTGAATCTGAAGACCCATTAGTAAATGTTTACTAAGAGTAGCTTTCTTTTCTTTTTAATGGAAAGCTAATTGAAAAATTAATCTTTTTATTTTAATAACCAACTTTATTTCTACAGCTCTTTCAAATACTGAAATTAGTTTTTAAATTAAGTAAAATAATAAGAAAGTTAACAGTTAATCTCATATTACATATATTATTCACACACAACTCACAGGTTAGGTCCTACTATATTCCAGCATCTGATATTTCAATTGTGTTTCCAACACATTCATAAATTAATTGTTTACAACTCAAAATGTGTTTTCTCTTGGAATAAAATTGTTAAAGATGCTTTGTTTCTCAGACTAGCTTCATGATAGCTTATTTCAGCTCTCTGAAGACTAACACAGCGTAGTACTGGTGAACCCTTCCATACCCAAGTACCCATACATGTGCTTAGAATAGGGCTGAGGGTTGTACACTCTCTACCTCTAATACTTTCAGCCCCATTGTATGGATGAGAGCCTTCATTATACAAACATCCTATAGGGAAACCAAAAGAGACAAAGCAAGCAAATGGTAGAGCTCAAATTTGACCAAAGTTTGCTTGAGTACAAAGTCCATAATCTTCCCATCACACATCTATGTCACCACAAAATCTGAATAGATATGAGGACACCAAACCATTCAGATAAGATTGCTGAGAGGTGATGATAACTTTCAATAGACATATTGACTGTGGAAATTAGTAATTGTTAACTTCTCACAAAATAATTTAAATGTTTTTTTGTTGAAACTGGAAGTGTTTGGGACAAAGCAACTTTCATGAATGTAACTCTAACTAGAGGCTGAAAATTCCGGTAAGAGATCAATCAGATCAGTTGGTCATGGCCACCATATTGAATAAAAGCAGAGAAAGTGAATAGAGAGAGAGAGAACTAAGTATGCAGAGAAAGAGATAGGAAAGGAGCAGAATATAGTGCAAAAGGCAGAAAGACAGCACTTCAAAAGTTGTCTCATTGATTAATAACTTTGAAGATATTAGTAAAACATTATACATTAATCGTGATAACACAAACATATGTTGTTTTACAAACTATCAGGTGCCAATCTCATTAACAGGCTGATGATCCTACAGAATATTCAGGATATTTACAGGAAAAGAATATTATTAGCATGAGAAGAAATATATTTTTGGCATGGGCTATTCTAGACTACTGAGAAGATGAATGGACTATGTGATAACTTATAAAATATGATCCACTTTTATGAGATGTTATAAATAAGGAATCTGAAGTGAAAGTAGTCACAATGTTAGTCCTTTGGCTTCACTGTTAATACACAGATGATAAACCATGTCCTTTAGTAATGAAAAAATACAAATATAATAAAATGAAATTTAAAAAATAATTTAACAGAGCCTATAATAAATTATTAACACAACTATTGTTATTATCTATTATTGCATTCCTATTATGGGAAAACACATTATAGAATTCCCCTCCCCTTTTTTTAGAGAACAAATTCACTTCTATTTACTTACTTTTCAAAAAGTTTAAATCCTTGAAGTGTACAGTACAGCATGAGTTCTGTGTCCAATGCCCTTAGCAGGAAGGTTGCTTCAGAACTTGACATGCACCTTGCCAATGTTTCCATGAGCAGGAGTTACCTTTTCTCAGATAAATCTAGTTTTGTTTGGTTTGCCACCAGAAGATACTGTGTTGTGGTTTGCCTTGCACAAATGAGTATAACTCTTGCCTAGTTAAAATTTAGTTTCAACTCAAGCACAAACACCTTCAGTTCTGAGAAGAACTGTGTGCTCCCTCTGGTTCTGGAGACCCTGCTTATGACCACCAAAAGTGGCCTTGGACCATAGCCTTCCAGACATGTTTGTCACTTTAGAGGTTCTGCTCCCAGCAGGCCTCCATAAGCTCCAAGATGGCTTACAGAAGTGTTGTATAATCTTGACTTACCTTATACATGAAGAAACACTCACTCTTAGCTGTCAGTTTGCTCTCTGAGTCTGTCTCCATTTTGCTTATTAGTTCAGTTTGTTCATTAGATTCTACATATTAGTGAAATCATGTGGTATTTGTATTTGTCTTTCTATGACAGGCTTATTTCACTTAGCATAATGTTCTCCAGGTCCATCCATACTGTTGCGAAGGGTAAAATTTTCTTCTTTTTCATGGCCAAATAAGATTCCATGATGAAATAGTATTTTGTTCAGTAGCCAAGGAAAAAAAAAGTTGTTTATATCCAAGTATACCCAAGGAGGACATACACAGGGCCCAGAGACATATGAAAGGAGGCTCAGCATCACTAGCCATCAGAGAGATGCAAATTAAAACCACAATGAGATATTACTTCACACCAGACAGAATGGCCATCATAACCAAATCAACAAACAACAAGTGCTGGTGAGATTGTGGAGAAAAGGCAATTCTAGTAAACTGTTGGTGGGGATGCAGACTGGTGCAGCCACTGTGGAAAACAGTATGGAATTTCCTCAGAAAACTAAAAATGGCACTGCCTTTTGTCCCAGCAATTCCACTGCTGGGTTTCTACCTTAAGAATCCAGAAACACCAATTCAAATGAACCCATATACCCCAATGTTCATAGCAGCACAATTTATAATAGCCAAGTGTTGGAAGCAACACAGGTGTCCATCAGTAAACGAGTGGATCCAAAACTGTGGTATGTTTATACAGTGGAATACTACACAGCAGAAAGAAAGAAGGAGCTCATACCATTCACAAAAGCATGGATGGAACTGGAGAGCATTAAGCTAAGTAAAATAAGCCAGGTGGTGCAAGACAAGATACCATATGATCTTACCTATAAGTGGAGACTAATCAACAGAACAAACAAGCAAGCAAAATATAACCAGAGAAATTGAAATAAAGTACCAACTGACAGTAAACAGAAGAGGGGGGAGGGTATAATAGGGGGAACCAGGGGAAGGGTAATCAATGGACGTGTATAAAGGTCTCATAGACAAAGCCAAAAGGGGTAGGATTGAGGGTGGGAGGTGGGGATGGACAAAACTGTAATTGGACAACAATAACAATTAAAAATATATTTTAAAAAAGAAAAGAAAATTAAAGTTGTTCAGCAGAGAAGTATATATATATTTATTTAACAATAATAAATATTTATAGCCTACTATTCCAAGTACTTTACAAGTATTAATTATTTTTTTAGAAATCTGTTTTTTAAAGATTTTATTTATTTATTTATTTTAATGAAAGGGGAAGGGAGAGTGAAAGAGAGGGAGAGAAGCATCAATGTGTGGCTGCTTCTCACACATCCCCAACTGGGGACTTGGCCCAGCACTCAAGCATGTGCCCTGACTGGGAATTGAACCAGGGACCTTTTGGTTCACAGGCCAATACTCAGTCTAATGAACCACACCAGCCAAGGCTAATTAACTTATTTTTTATAAGCCTCTTGCAAGTTAATACTACTAGCCACAGTTTAACTGTGAGAAAACTGAGGCACATTGAGATTAAGTAACTTGGCCAAAGTCACTGAGAAAGTAAGTAGTGAAACTGAGATTTTAATTTAGACATCTGTCTGAGAGAGCCTGTTCCCACAGCCATTGTGTTGTGCTGCTTTTAAGGGGAGAGGACAGGCTACAGAACATTTAATATTCTGACCACGTAAATTTGGATTGGAGACAGAGTAAACTGCAATGAGACCAGTTTTTAAAATCTCAGTCACTCACCTGCTTGTGAAACCATAAATTTCCAAATGGGTCAGAAGATTGCCTGTGGACAATCTACTCCATCATTATCATTGAGGATTCATTGAGGATTATACACTTTCTCATTATGATGGGTGTTTTTGTTTTATTTCAGATTTTGAATAAGTAATTTCTGCTTTCTTTTCATTAGTGTCTGGTATATTTTTTACACTCTTTTATTTTTAGCCTATCTAAGTAATTTTCTTTTAGATATAGCCTTTACACACATAATCTATCTGCATTTATTGATATAAAAGATAGCTATCATCTGTATTTATGTATGATTTCTTAATTATTTACCTTAAAAAGTCCTTTGCTAGGTAGTTTTTACAGTTATACATATGTCTATGTATACATGTTTGTGTGCATTCCTCTTGTAAAATTGCGAGAGGGTTGGAAGATTTAAAAAAATGTTGACAAAAAAATAGACGGGGGAGGCTAAGAATAATATAGGAAATTAAGAAGCCAAAGAACTGATATATGTAACCCATAAACATGAACTAAGAGGTGTGGGATGATGGGACAGGGTACAGGATGGAGGGCATAGAGGGGGAAAATGGGACAACTGCAATAACATACTTAATAAAATATACCAAAAAAAATTTTTAAAGTATCTACAAATAAAATAAAATCAATGACTCTTAGTGACTTTTATAGATGTGGGTAGTAGAAGAGAAGGGAAAACCAGGGATGAAGACCGGTGTTTTGAATATCAATGACAGTGATGATGGCATTGAAATAAGTAGAGAAATCAGAGAAGGAAGTATTTTAGGGGAAGAACATTTGACTTCTTAAACATGTTGAAGGTCCTGGGGTGTCATATTTGTGTAGAGGGCTAGCAGATATTTGGATGGGATGGAAATGATGAGAAATAAATTGAGCAGACAGGCCAGGCTAGATCTGGGAGTTTCTGGAAGGGTACTGAGCAGGGGCACAGCCAATCAAAAAAGAACTTTGTCTCTGCAATCAGATGTAGGTAGAGTTGGCACTCGGGTTCTCAACTCACCCACTCCAGGAAAATGTCTTTACCCCTTAACACTCAAAATTTTCTCTTTAATAAAACACAAAGTAGAATTTATACCTTTAATGGTTGTTTTAAAGATTAAGTGAAATCATAAAAGGAAAGCCTGAGCTTAGTACAGAATGTGGCATAGAATGAGCCCTCCAAAAAAATGTAGCTATTACACCTATATATATATTGATTATTGTGTCTCATTCCAACATAAAATACTGAGTGAGGAAAAAATTCAAAACATTTTGAGGAAGAGAATTCAAAAGTAGGAGATAGATAAAGAAAAAGGAGGAGGGATAAAGAAATAAGAGTAGTCATTCAATGAAGAGATGCCGATTTTGGAAGAGGAGATTCCAAAAGAAGCAGCTGGTAAAGTCTGTTCAATGCTTGCTGTCATGAGAAATGATTGGGAATGAGAAAATGTCATTGAGCTTGGGAAACCAATCCCCATGGTGAACAGGTAAAACAGTGATGTATGGTTTGCTAAAGAGGGAACATTGAAAGACATGAATTACATTATGATTACATGAACCTGCTTCAGAGATTGTTCTTTTAAAAAACTTGTTAGTGACTAGAAGGGAGCTAGAATGAATATCAAAATGGAGCACTTCCAACATCTGTATTTCCTTTCAATTAGAAGAAAGACCCAGGGTCTTGATTGGATTCAGGTCCAATTTTTGGCATGACTATCTCATTGGTGATGTGATCACTCCTGCAGTACCTCAAGGACCATAAAGTCTTTCTCTTTCTTTGTAATGTTAATATTGATATGGATTTAGGAAAGTCGATGTGCTTCAAAGTAGTTCCATGTATAGGATATGGGTATGGTGAAAGAAAAGTAGGTAAGTGGTAGATCTGCAGCAAGATTGGGCCTAATTAACAGTTGCTGTGTGATGCATATATGGGAGTTCATTGTGCTTTTTTCTCCTCTTTTGACTGTGCTTTTGAAATTTTCTGTTGTAAAAAATTTTTGAAACAAAAAGTGGAGCATTTCTGGAGAATCAAAAGAGAGTGAAGTTTTCTTTTTCTTTTTTTAATTGTATCTTTTCCATTACCATTTATCCCCCTTATACTCTGAAAATCACTTGATGTGACAATTCCTGGTGGCCCCTACATTCATATGACCTGGCATAGTTGAGGTGTTCAATAAACTTTGATTAAATGAATAACTTAATGACTTCACTGAAAGAGGAATGGACAGAAGAGCTTGCAGCAGGAGCTTCAGAAAAGTAAAAAAATAAGATTTCATTTAAAAATTACCTAATATATTTTTACACTGACAGACTTGCATTTGTTAGTAAAAAACTTTAGAAAAATAAAATACTATCATAAAAACAACAGAATATTACATAAAATTTAAATACTGTGTGTGGGAAACTCCTGTAATTTCCATCATACTTATATAATTAAAGTAATTTCTGTATATTCCCTTCCAGTCCTTTATTCATATGCAATCATATTTTTACATAATTGCAACCACAATATACAGACAATTTGCATCTTGCTTTTTAATTTAGTTCAAAGGAAGTTTAGCTACAATTATTTGAAAGAAAATAATTGGGTATAGATATTCACCATGAATGCAGGAGAGCTTCATTTATCAATTCTCATATATAGAAAGGGCAAGTGATACAAATGGGGCAAAGTCATTCGACAACACTTTTCAGTTCTTACTGAAAAAAACTTTCAAACTTATGTAACTGAATAACATTATAACTAGAGGCACTGGTAGCTTCTATAATATTTTGCTAAGCATTGCTTCATGCTAAACCTTTATGCCTTCAGTTAAATTGTTTTTAATGCCTTACTCTAAGTTTCTGCTTTGTAATAGAACCTTATTAGTATTATTAATTTATATTTACACAATAAAAACATGTAAAAATTCTTTACCAACATTTGAAAAACTCCATTTGATCTTTGCCAGAGGGGCACATTATAAATTAGACAAATACAATGCAGGGAAAATGATGATGACATAATATGATCTCAGCAATAGTGTAGATTTCAGGTTAGAATGGTCCTGCAAAGGAAGTACTGTTGATATGATGTCTGAAAATCATGGAGTTTCTATTCTGAATAAATTTTGCCTATGATTCATGAGTCTTGTGAAGTTTATAAGTTTTTTTTTCCTGAGGCACCCCTTCACAAGTTCTATAATTTCCATAATACTCCTAAATTTTAAAAGCTCTGGATGTACAGCTAGAGGCAGCTGCCAAAGATGAAAAAAGGAGACAGACTTATTTTCTCGTCCCCAGTGAGTATTTTCTATTAACATCTTTGCCAAAACTGGTCCCTTGCAAATTGACATTTGGAGGTCATCCAAATAAGAGAGAGAGAGGATTCATTAGTTGATAGATTTTTAATTTATTTTTTTAGTTAAAAAGGCAAGTTTCAAAACTATTAAACTATTTTGTGTAATTTTTAATAGTTCACTAGTAGCTCTAACCTTGACTTTTGAAAGTGAAAATGGGATGGCAGAAGGTCATGTGGCCAGATGCAAGAAAGTAAGATTGCTGTTTTGATTAAAGTATACTTACATGCTCCTTCTCCTAAATAAAGATAGTTCTAATCCATGCCCACCTTTTCTCTCTAGGCAGCTAGAAAGCAAAAGTAAAGCTTAGTTAGCCAGATAAAATAATTGCCCAGAGGGGGAAAACTTCATGAAATTTTAATAATTCATTTCTAATTAGCCAAAATTCAACCATTTCCCAAAAGTAGGCATCCCTAAGTACACTGATGTGTTCACATGTTTTCTTTAATTTTTAAAGAAAATCTCTAAATTGGGAATGGTACAAGATTTGATTACAAAATCAGCAAGTGAAAGATCTTAGGAATCTCAGTGGCCTGACTTTCAGAGTTAGAAATTATGTAATACATAATTTAATAAAAGAATGTTCATTATATTAACAATACATAACATTCAAATATCTATTATGTACCTACCAATCACTATGCTAACTGCTTTCCATGTTGTATCTTATTTAGTGTTAATGGACAATCCTATGAGGTTGGTACTATTATAACTATTTTCGTTTTGTAAATGAGAAACAAAGAGATCACATAGTTAGTGACAGCTAATATTTGAACCCAAGTAATTTGTCTCTGTTCATTCCCACCAAATTATATGCCTCAACTAGCACAAGGATTAAAATATAAATTCAACAAAGAGAAGACAAAAGTTAATTTTAACATGATTCTACTTCATGTCATAGTCAAGTTGTTCTTATATTTAAAAAAAATCCTTCCTTAAAAAAGAACTATGCATTTGAAAATGGCCAAAACTAGGCAAAAATTGAAGAGACCTCTACACTTTGAAGAGGGAATGCTGCTGAAAGAATTAGTTACATTTCACAGCATTTGCTTTTAGGGCAGACTCCAGGTCTCCACAAGTGTTGACCTAGACTGTGGCCTGAACACATTCTGTTTTACTGAAGAAAAGCTCAAGGACAAGCTTATAAGCCATCCCAATAGATGAGAAGTAAAGGGAAGGTGGGAGGAGTACTTCAAAGAGAAAGCCACAGATGCAGTGCCCCAAAGTCAGCATTTAACCCTTCCCAAACATTGGGCTACCCATGCATTGGTCAGATTTTAAGTAGTGCAACCAAAGTTAATAGGATATTTCAGCTTCTACTTGCCACCCAGTTTAAAGTTTCAATTCAACTGAATTAGCTGTCCACTAAGCAAAACAACACTCATGGGAGGAATATGGCAGGCCCTAGAATTTCTGCAACATAACATACAAAATTGTCAGCACATAATCTAAAATTATTCAATCTACAAAGAAACAGCAACACATGATTAATACTCAAGAAAAAAGGCTATTAATGAGAACCACCTCTGTGATGAGAGAAATACTGCATTTGTCATCATAGTTTTACCTCAATATTATAATTATGGAAAACATACTTTGTAGCCAATGTAACAAATAGAAAATATCAAGACAGAAGGGACAATCTAAAAAAGAACAAATGGAAATCCTAGCAATGTGAAACACACAATCTGAAATTATAAAAAATCTGAATATGATTAAGAAAAAATTCAAGAAGACAGAAAGAAGGGGACTAAACTTGGGCAGATTAATAAATATTACTAATATAAAAAACAGGGAGAAAAAAGAGGAAAAAAGGAAACAGTGACTTAGGACTTGGGAGATAATACCAAAATGTCTAATATAAGTGTAATTAGAGTTCCAGAATGAAGACATAGAGGAAATAGGAAAAAAAAACAAAACCAAAATAGTTAAATAGGAATTTCTAAAAATGTCCCAAATTTGTTGAAAGATATAACTTTGTAGATTGAAGAAGCTCAATAATGTAAAGAGAAAACACTGAGAGCAGCCAGGGGAGAAAGCATCGTATTACTTACAGGAAATAATCATATGAATGATGACCAATAATAAATATAAAAAAACACTAAACTAAGATAGAAAACCTTGGGTTAAAGTCCCAAATCTTTTGTAATCCTTCTCAATGACCTTGAATATGACATTTTAGCCTCTTTAAGAATCAGGATTTTTTTACCTGTATAATGGGGTATTTTTTAATAAGCCTAAGTGCTGTCTGATAAATTTTCATGAATGTAACAGGTTAACCCAGCTTTCAAGAGTCTGAGGAAAAAACAATGAATAGCATTATTCGATAACCCTACCGTCCTCATTTTATAAAACATAGATGAAAATATGTAAAACTTTTTAGAAGAAACTTTGCTATTTCCCATTCTTCATAACTCAGAGATAATTAGACTTTGGTAAAAATTATATTTGTATATAATTTATTTATATTTTTAATAATTTTTACTTAAGACCTAAAAACAATTTAGTGGCATCATTCTCTGACTAAAAATATATATATATATAATATATATATATTTATTATATATATTTAAACTTTCCATCTTCCATTTCTGACAATTGATGAAAATATAAATTTTCAAAATGTAAATTAAATCAAATGCCTTTCTGATACTAACTTCCTCATTGGGAAGGTGATTCTCCTTTTACAATTGTACTAAAGGGGAGAAAATGTGAAATATGAGTAGAGTCAAATTCTAAGATATAAACCATATAGTCTATTATTTATTTGGTAATTTCTATTATAAAAGTAATACATTTATTGGAGAGTTTTAAGAGAACATACAGGAGTAATCACTTTCACTTTCATAAACTATGGTTTATTTTGGTGCATTTCTCCTTAGACTTTTTTTCAGTTCTCTAATATATAATCTATTCCTTTTTTAGAGAAAAGTAACAGAAAATGTATGTAAATTTATAAATATTGATGACTTTTGAATCCTGAAAGTGGTGATTTAATTTTATATCCTGCTCTTTTAAATATTTACACCCAAAGTCAAGTTTGTGTAGTACAGAAAATCACTTCCTCTAATTTACAAACAAGCTTAACTATAATCAATGGCTCCTCTCCTAGGGCAAGCTCGAAGAATTCGTCAGTTAAGGGATCCTGTGAAGGTGGAAACTGGATTTGTAATTTAAAGTAGGACACAGAATCATAAGCAAATATCCAGTCAACTAATGAAGGTAATAACTTGCCTGTAGTCATTTAAAAAATACGTTAAATGCAGAATTTTCTGGTAGGGATGGGAAAAGTTGTGTTGAAGTCCTTCAAGGGGAAGAACACTGGCAGTTGCACAAGCAGCTGAGCTTCCATTATTTGCCCCAATTTTGACCCAGTGAAGGGGGTCCTAGTAGTTTTCCACCTGGGTGCTGACTTCAAGAGATCTCCATGACACTAACTTGTTCGCTTTCTTTAGGTGACCTCCTCCAAGAGGAAAACTATGGATTTACAAAGAAAGAAAAGGCCTTGAAGAAAACCATGAAGAACCAGTGGACTATGAGAGCAGTCTCGAACTAGGCAATGAAACACTCAACCAGGCTATGTATTAACCTTGTCCTCAGGAGGAGTTAATGTTCATCAGCCAGAAAAAAATTCATTGTTTAATTTTACACCCTCCTGTGCTATCAAAACCTTGGTATATGTGATCTTGAGACTTTCACCTGGAATGGTGCCTGTAATTCTAGTGCACAACACAGCCTGATGGTATTCTATTGTGAGCAGGAGGTGCTACATGAATGTAACGGCAGACCGTAAAGCCATAAAGATTTGCATTAAAGCCCATTCCTTTTACTTTAGGAGAAAACTGATTATTAGGGAAGCAAATGGGTTCTTCCCACAGTGCTCAAAGGAGCAGTTTTCCTAAAAGTCCACATCTTGTGTTGCAGGTCTGGTGTTCAATAGGGAAAGTCCCTGGAGGCTAGATAAATGGAAACTGACAAGCAAATATCCTTCATCAGTTACTTAGGAACAGAGTTCTGCAGGCAGCATTTCTTTTGTTTATTTGCTAATATTATGGTACTTCTATCAATTTTACTATTGTCAGATAACTCAGTCCAAACACTATGCCTTTAATAGATTTTAAGTCATCATAATTTTAATTATAAGTGGTTTGTGAGCATCAGAAAAAATATAATAAGGAACAGTTTTAGGTAAAAAAGAGTAACACATGCATAGGTATTTTGTTTTATTTTATCTATTTATCTATCTATTTTTTTAAATTTTTGCTTTTTTGAAGTTGTCCTGAATTTTTTTCCTCTGCAGAGTTAGCACTAAGTGATAGTAAAATGATGATTATGTTAGATAATACCTTATGCCATAGGTCATTTCCTGCTATTTCTTTATTAATAAAAAGAAATTTCTGATTTCTTAAAAATGAATTTCCCCTAAATATAGAACAAACAGAAAATTATAATATTATTAACTAAATCCTGACTAAGCATAATCAATAGTAATTATGTAATGTTTTTCAGTAATTTAAAATTTAGAAGAGATGACATATTACCGTATTTCATGTATGTAGCACTTTTCATGTATGTGTACATATATGTGCATAGATACACAGATATTAAGTGAGTTAAACCAGAGGTGACCATCTAGTCAGTAGTTAAGCCTGCTCTAAATTACAACTCGAGAAAATATTAAAACAAAACCCCCAAGTAATGTCCACTTTCAGGGACTTGGATTCAGGTGGTCTGGTGGGGTCAGGCACTGAATTTGTCAAACTCCCAGGTGACTGCCGTGCACAGACAGGGCTGTGAGATATAGCACTATGAGAGTTCATGTTGTCTTTGAATGGACTTTTTGTTTCCTCCCTTCTTGTCTTTTTTTTCCTGCCTTGTCTTGCCCATTTAATTAATTAACTAAATAATTACCCTTTTGTTTTCTTCCTTTTCTTTGTAAAATTTCTTACTTATTTTTGCTGCTGTTGTTGTTTTTGTTGTTGTGGGCCTGATAGGGCAGGATAAGGGCAGCAGCGGAGCTGGGGTGGGTAAGGATGTCAGATCTGTAACAGCTCTACTTTTATCTTATTCTGTTAGTTTGATTTATCTTGTCAGTTCAAAGATTTTGCATTAATCATGTTTAAATCTTGATCTAGAAGATTATGAGTTTAACTTATTTGATTAACACAGTGAAAGAGGTAATATGTTACCAGGTACTGTGAAGATGATGTGCTACATTTTCCTTGAACTGTGTGTTGTGACTGACTGAGGCCAGGCAGGCTATGTCCAGTTCGTCATTCTTCCAGGTGGGCTGGAACAGCTCTCAGTGGAGCCATGTGAGTTGAGGGAATATTCAGAGCAAGTGTGAATTGTCTAACTGAAGTTGAGACTAACTCAACTCTGCACAGTTAAACAGCAACCTAGGCAGTTTATTCCTATGGTGTCCACAATACAAGTACAGGATTAGAACATTTGCAAGTGTTATCCCAGACAAGTAACTGGCTAACCCTCTGCCTACAGGAAAATATTTACTTAGAAAATTATCCAACATATGTCTTATATACTTCAAAAATCTAAAAATACAATTCTCTGAGACTTGAATGTTAGCTGTAGATTTTCTCAGAAATGGCTGGAAGAACTCTGATGCTATTATTAGAATTTAAAGCATCAAGGCAAGTTTTCTGTTTCTTTTTTAATACCCGTAAAATATAAAATATATAGATGTTTTCTGCAAAGCAGTTTGACTTAAAATTTTTAAACTTTGCCCTTCAGAGCTCTTATTAGCCCCTTTCAGCTGAATAATGTGAGTGCATCCTGTGGATCAGGTGAGTATAAGTTGTAAAAAATGATGAGTATGTGTGTGTGAGAGAGAGAGGGGGAGAGAGAGAGGTGAAGGGAGAGAGGGCAGGAGGGAGAGAGAAATGCTGACCAATTGCAAGTGTCAGACTCTGCTGGCAGAGGTGGGAAGCCCTTTGGTTCTCAAATTTGGCTGGGAGAGTGAACTGCTGTCCACCAATGTCTCTGGAGTGTCAGCTGTGTAAGTAGTCAGCTTGGTACTGGCTCTCTTGTGAAGAGAAGTTTCTTATTCAGCCTGTCAAATTACTTTTGGAGATGTCATATCCAGAAATGATACCTGTTCCCAAGAAAGTTTTCTTTTGATGTAAAGATACCATCTTGTATATATTTTAATTTATAATAATTGAAAGTGCATGACATACAAAAGAAAGCCTGAGTAAAAAAGCAGCTGACTTTCCAAAGTACTCAAAGAAAAAAATGCAAAAAAATATGAGAATAGGGTATATTTATATAATGCAAATGCTGAAAATACCAAGGTCAGTATTTGTAATGTCAAAATTTAAATATTGTCAAAATTTGTGACTTTCAAAAATATAGTCATTAAATGAACAAAATAATAATTTTCAATTGAAAAAAATATGTTAAATATTTTCATTTTTCTACCAAATCTCTTCTCTGGCCTATTTCAATGTGCTCTTGGCCCAGAGGCTGTTTGCTGTGGACCACATAGGAACAGGCTCCCTTGCCCTCTGACTTGGAGTTGACTTTAGCCGTATAGAGCACTGGCAGAAGATCAGGAGGTGGGAGGAGAGAATTTATTCCTTTTTCCTCACTGTGGCAGTGGTCGGGCTGAATTCTCTATGAAGGCTGTGGCTCCTGTCAGGCAGGCAGTCTCTTACAGTGACCATGCTGGGCAGTTACCCAGAACTATTCTCTCCCCTTGGGTCTTCAGGTCTAGGATTAGGCGTGGATGGGATGCTTTCCTTACCCTCCTGGTTTCTGTTCACAACACTCCTTACATTATCCTTCACTAAACTCACTCTACCACCCTCTATGAATGGGTGTCTCAAGGATTAAAAATTCACAGTAAAGACGTTCTAATGAGGAATGGGACAATTACTTTGTTGAATACCTTTTATGTAATTGGCATTAGAGGTTATGTGAGAGTTATTTTTAAAAAAAGGTACTTGTGAACCCAAATGTACAGTTTTGTTAAAGAGTTGGATATTTGCTTCTTACATTATAGGCTGAGCCTGCAGGTGCCTAACAGTAGGTTACATTTACTTGAGTCTTTAATGCTGGATTCTGGGAACTGGCTCAATGTGGACCATGATTGCTAGGGACTTGAATGTGTCGAAAGTAGTATTTTGCAGTCCAATGTGATGATATTTGGAGGTAGGGCCTTTGGGAGGTAAGTCTTGAGTGCAAGTGCTAATGAATGGGCTTAATGCCCTTATAAAAGATACCCCAGAGAACTTCCTAGTCATGTGGAGACACAATAAGAAGATGACCATCTGTGAACCAGTAAGCAGGTTCCACTATAAACTGAGTCTGACAGCATCTTTATCTTGGACTTTCAGCTTCCATAACTTTGAGAAATAAATGTTTTAGCCACTTAGTCTATGGTAGTTTGTTATAACAACTTGCACGGACTAAGACTATGATGTTGCTAGCTCAGCAATGGTAGCAAAAGTTACGTTTTATTCAAGGCTCAAGGTAATGTAGAGATGTTAGAAACTCAAAAATATAACCTAGTCTCTTTATTATTAAAATATCAGAGCAAGTGTTAACTCTTAATTATTTAATTTTACATGTGAATATTGAAGGATAATATCTGCCTTCATAGTTAGTCTAAATATTCATTACAGAGAAGAAATGGTTATTCAGTAAATAATTTTTTTAGGCTCAGAGATAGTCCCTCTCTCTCTTTTCCTTTTTGTTTTGTTTGTAGGTGGACCAAAAAATATCTCCTTCAAGTGTTAGCATCTACTGTTATATCATTATGTGTGTGTGTGTATATTTTTGTATTTTTTAATCTACATTGGTTAAAATTCTCTGAGCTGCAAATTACAAAATTGAACTCATACTAGCTTAAGCATGCTAGATGATGGTTGCTATAAATGAAAACTATAAGGAGAGTTTTGGCTTCAGGTTGACTAAAAATCTGAAACTTAATGTCATTTTGGTATCCTATTGTTTCCTCTTAGAATTTCTGTGTGCTGTTTCCATTCCTTTTTGCTGATAAAGGGCAAAACCAGCTCTCCTGTACATTGTTCTTGACACATAAGAATGAATGTTTCTTTTTTCATTTCTTTGCTAGATATGTACTGGGGGACTCTCATTGTCCATTTGGATCCTGTACCCACTCCATACTAACTGCTGTATACAGGAGAGAAGATATCTCTAATGTCTGGGCTTGGATCACACATACACTGACAGGGAGAAGGAAAAGGGGAATTGGGAAGAATTGGCATAAGATGGAAGACAAGGAGAGTCACCTGTAACTGGAGCAGAACTAGCAAGGTTGATATTACAAAAACTCCATTCCTATAGCAGCCTTTGCATTGATGGAGCTGCAGTCAGTGTCAGAGATGCAGCCCACCTTATTAAATATTTCCTTGGCAGTAACTGACATAACATCTTACCATATTTAACTGTAGATTCCCACACAGATGAACCCAATAGCTCACAAAAGAAAAAAAAATTAAGACTCTTCATTTTACACTTATAGAACCTCAGTGGGACAGATGGCTCAGAAGAGCATATGAGCTAATCTACTCTATCTACTGTAGATAGACCTTTTTAATTAATAACAAGGCTTGGGTGTTGATATCTGGCAACCAGTCCATAACTTCTTTCCTTTTCTTTGAGAAGTTTTGGTTAAGACCATCTCGGTCTAAAAGAGAGTTATTAACAGCACTTAGATCTCAAAATGGAAAAGGTAGGTATATTGATCCTTTTATACCTAGAACATCTTTATCCCATGAGTACATTGATCTAACTCCTTCTGTATCTTAAAAAAAAATTGGGAGAGACAAACTTAGTTAATCTACAAATACCAATTGCACCAAACTCAGGGTCAAATTATTCACTTGTGTTGTATTTATTAACCTAAGAGATGCCTCTAAGTAATCATTTAGGGAACACAGAAATGATGAAATATTTTAGACCATCTTTTTGTTGCCCAAATGCTACCCATAAGTTTACCAAAATGTAGGGAGATTTTTCATTGTATTTCTTTTTATAAAAATATTTTTTAATTATAACATGTTATTCTCACATAAGTCTTTTACAAGTCAACTCAAATTATTTAATAGAAACAGATTTTATATATTGATTGTGAAAAGTCCTTCAATATGCCTATATTCAAAGACCAGGAAACTCTTAACCTACTACTATATAATTTTAAGCAAAATTTATTTATTTTATTTAATTTTATTTATTTTTTATAATTGTTCAGGTACAATTTTCTCCATTTTCTTTTCACCACTCCCTTCACTCCAGCAATTTTGAGAAAGAAGAACAAATTAGGAGGAATCACAATACCTGATGTCAAAATATATTACAAAGCTACTGTAATTAAAACAGTCTGGAACTGGCATAAGAACAGGCACATAGACCAATGGAACAGAATAGAGAGCCCAGAAATAAACCCATGTCTCTATGGTCAATTAATATTCAACAAAGTGGGCAGAAGCAAAAAATGGAATAAAAATAGCCTCTTCAACAAATGGTATTGCAAGATCTGGACAGCTACATGCAAACAAAATGAAACTCAACTACCACCTTACACCATACACAAAAATTAATTGAAAGTAGATAAAAGACTTTAAGATGTGACACCATAAAAGTCCTAGAGGAGAATATGGTCAGGAAAATCTCAGATATTCCACATAGCAACATTTTCACTGATGTATCCCCTATAGCAAGGGACATAAAAGGAAGAGTAAACAAATGGGACTTCATCAAAATAAAAAGCTTCTACATAGCTAAGGAAAACATCAGCAAAATCAAAAGGGAGCCAACCATATGGGAAAATATATTTGCAAATGATAACTTGGACACGGGTTTAATCTCCAAAATATATAAAGAACTCATTGTATTTCTGTAAGTTAACATAGTTATGGTACAATATTGTTTTGAAAAAATGACATCAAAGCTTATTGCTTATTGGTATGAATGCAAAATGCTTTAAAACAATAGAAATCACTTATTTAAGAAAATATTATTATTAAAAATGCTGTTTCTACCAGTAGTATAAGGTTTATATCTTTTTAAATGTAACATAAATAAAGTGATAAACTAGACTGCATTGCTGTTATTTACTATGGGCGGGCACAGTGTTGGAACATAATGACTGGTAATAAATACTTAACAAATGAATTAATTAGAAAATTAATCCCAGATGTAAATGGGCCTTTGGCAGTATTAAAACTCCATTTTTGGTATATTTATAAGATTACATCCTATTATTATAAGTAATACATATATAAGTCCAACAGCTAGCCTTGCAGTACAATATAGAGAAACAATACAATACAGAGAAGAAAACATAGGCACTACATTTATGAACTTAGGTCTCAGAGAGGTTTTTGTGAACTTGACCCCAAAGGCAAGGGAAGTAAAAGCAAAAATGAACAAAAGGGACTACATCAAACTAAGCAACTTCTGCACAACAAAAAGAAGTTGTTTACTATAGTGCTTTTAGAAAGAGCAGTACTGCATGGGGAGAGCCCGGAGAGGAAAAGGTTCTATTGCAGAGGAGGAGAATGTCAAACAGGACAACAAATTGATTCTAATTTTTGCACTTTTATAATGCGTGTGTAGGAGAGGTCACTTTCTCCAGTCTAGATAAGTAAACCAGGATCTTGCCACACTGTGTATGCTCCACATTACGTCTTTGAGGTGACTTTGGGAATGGGAATAATTTGGAGTTACTTGCAAAATACAAGTACTCTTAAGTTCTTAATGTTCAATTTAGTGCACTGCCTAGATCTCAGAGACAATCCTTTTAGGTATGCATACATTTTTTAAATTAAAATGAAAAAACTAAATAGCCTTATAAACCATATGTATGTAGGTTCATTTACATTTATATATTATATAATATTCTTTCTAAAACTATTAGTGCTATCATTTGGGAGATAATTTCTGAGAACACCTACTGTAACAGGTATGGAACGAAGTCCAGAACTCGGGGTGTCCAGGAATATGAACTTGCAGTGTATGGGAATATAGGATAGCCCCACAGACTTGTCTGGGGGGATGGGAGATGTGGAGCAGGGCCCTTGAGAGTTCTTTGCATATCAGTAACAGCAGGCAAGATTCATAGTAATGCTGATTAGTTTGCCCGGGCTAGGGAGATGGGTGTGACTTTGACCCAATGACATACCTGAGGGATGCAGCTCCCTCAGTTACAACACCTGCGAGGGAGCTTGGAGATGGTTTGTTCCACACCTCGGAGCCATGCCTGCCTGGAGTAACAATGGCAGCCAAGAAAGGCATAAAATACAGGAATGCTAGCAGATGTAGCCAACTGTGGGAGGAGTCGGAAATGGGCTTATGGAGAAAGATCCAGGCTGGAATTTAAACTAAAAGGCGCGCAGCCATGTGCGGGGTGGGGGGACCTTGCAGGACCATGCGGGTCTAAAGGAGGTGGAAGGACCCTCACTGGGTGGTCATGAGGAGGTGCCACGTAGTTTTGGATTAAGAACTGGAGATCATGGCGACATGTCTGATGGTGCTGGGAACTGTGGGAGGCCTGCCCAGGTGAGCACAGATTACTTGGATGAAGCAGGAGAAGTGAGCTGCTGACTTCTGTTTTTTTTTTTTTTTTGAAAGCTGGTATTCCCGACTGGCATGATCTGAGAGTGGCCTGACTGAGCAAAGGGGGGCGGGGGCAGGACTGTGTGTGTCTTGGGGCATTCAAAAGGAGTGGAACTTAATGGCAAAATGTCCCTGTATAACTTTTAATTAAATAATTCCTTTCCTTTTTACCAAACTCTGGCATTGAGAGCCACAGTTCTTGTTGGTGGCACGCAAAAGGACCAGAGCAATAGACCCACAGGGGTTTCTGTTACTCATCCAAAAATATAATTATCGTAAAAACATATGACTAGAAAACTCAAATTAAGTGAGTGGTCCTTAAGCGGACATTATTACACAAATTTTGCAGTGAAGGCATTGAGTTTATCAACCAGATAAGTTTAGTTTTACAACATAGTGTTATCTACTTATCCTCTGAAATAAATAGATAATAAAGATGGAAAGAAGAAAAAATTAAAATGATTAGGTATAATTTTTTAAAATATTCAAATTGTGTAGGCTCTGAAATCTGCCAGTATTTTCATTGTTATGAAGATTAATTGAGAGAGGTAATATTTTTTTTTTCTTAAAAAATAGCTTTCGTTTTTCATGGCAGAAAATCCTGGTTGGAAAGATTTTGAAGGAATCTTTAGAAGATGACAAAATAAAAGGCTTCTCAGTGGTCTGTGGGAAGGCAGGTCTTAAGATGGAATTTGGAACACAGCAGGTCTCTGACACAGGTCTCATTCAGTTTTTGAGGTGGAATTTAAATAACACCATTATTTTCTAAGAACTCCTACTCTGACCACTCTGTTCTAAAAAATTACAACTGCATTGATTCTTTTCCAAAGCATTTACTTTCAAGATCCTTCCTTGAGTATTATGCTATCCCATACAAGACTTACTTTTTTATTAAAATAGTGGATCATATAAGTAACAATTACGAATTGAGAAATATAATTTGACTTTCTAGAGGCCAAACTCTAAAATATAAATCCTGCCATATGTGAATATAACACAGAATTTCAAAATATAATAAGATTTCTTGACAAGGGAAAAGAGAAAAGTCCTAAATTTAGTAAAGGGTCAACTTCAAAAAATTAGATACTGGGACACAAAGATTAGAATGATTATTTGCTTTTTTATCTAGTATTTCAGTGATATTTAACAGTTTAAAATGAAAGACATTGAACATCAGTACCTAGTTAGTTAATATCTTCAGGGCCAAATATTTGAATATGAATAGTCAAAAACTTTGAGGATTTAAAGAGAGTTTCTATAAGTTTAAGATGTTCATTTTAACCCACTATTTGCAATAGTCATTTTGAAGCAGGATAGTAAGAAGCTAGGAAAATTTCTTGCAAGTAGAATAAGGAAGCTGAGACAGATGACTGAACACAAAGGCCCAGCAATTTACAGCCAGATACCAAAAGCACACTTCCTTGGAAATAACATCTAGGCCTCAGCCATATTTCAGCTCCAGGCCAAGAAAAGCAACAAAACCAGGTGGGTGATGGCAGGGCCAGCTGTCCCCTGCCCTGGCAGTGACCAACCAGTGGAGACCATGACACTGAAAGTACGCACCTGGATAACTGATGAATATTCTACTGAAGCCCTCCCCTGAGACCTTCCCTAAGATTCCCGCCTGTAAGAGAGAGAGAACAACTTCAAGACGAAGGACCCAGTGCAAGTGTCGTCTCCCTCGGGGGAGCAACCTGCACCATTCCCTTTCCCCTCTTTTATCCTCACTTCTTCCCCAAAGGCATACATCTCCTACCCTCTAAGGGACTTGCAGCCAGGAGAGAAATGGGCAGCGGCAGCTTGTCGCAGGCTAACGCTCTGCACCTGTTCCCAAGGGCCCCTTATCTCTGACCTCCTAGTGAGCTAAGGCAGCCCAGCCTGGGCTCTCCTGTTGCTTCTTTTATGTCAAGTTCTTCCTCGTTTCACTGTCTCCAGCTTTAAGGAATGTACAGTCGTGGTTACCTGGACTCACATTCTGAAATCTTTCCTACACAAAATTGAGAACACACACATTACCTGCTGGGTCGGGCGCTGTCTGGTAACACTTTAACCTAAAAATTTGTTTTCATAATACTTTCCCACATGATTTTTATTTATCATGTGGATATGATATTGATATCTCATATAACAAATCATCCAACAGGGAACATGGTTTAAAAACTGTTATTTCACTTATGCATCATCTACCTATTTACCTATCATCAAATTACATAATTTGCCTTATGTAACATTACTAGCAAAAGTTTGAAATTAAATTTCTTTTAATCAAAGGTTCAAACATGAAGAAAAAATTAATGGTGTTAAAAAAGGGTCAGCAAATGTTTTCTATGAAGGTCCACATAGCAAATATTTTAGTTCTTGTGGGCCGCATGGTGGTTAGGCCTCTATTACATACTACTCAATTTTGCCAGTGCAGCATTAAAGTGGTCATAGACAATATTTAAATGAATACACAGGTTGTGCTACAATAAAACTTTATTTACAAAAATGTGGAAGGCCACTTTTGGACTCAGAGCCATAACTATAGTGTGGACGAGTGAAGACTGGGGGTTGGAATCTTACCATTTGCAGCAACATGGATGAACATAGAGGATACTATGCTCAGTACAATTAGTCAGAGAAAGACAAGTGCCATATGACTACACTTAAATGTGGAATCTGAAGAACAAAATAAATGAACACACAAAATTGTAACAGTCCCATCGATACAGAAAACAGACTGAGTGCTGCCAGATAGGAGGGGCGTGGTTGGAGTGTTACAGAAACAAGATCCCCCCTCACCCGGGTCTTTTTATTTTTCCAACTGTGGTTCATCTTTGCCCACTGCTGTGTTAGGATTGTGGCTCTCAATGCCAGAGTTTGTTAAAAAGGAAAGGAACTATTTATTCAAAAGCTATACGGGTTTAGAGTAATGGCGGAAGGTTGTTAAATCCCAAAATCCCTTTAAAACACCAACACACACACACACACACACACACTCGCCTCCCCTTGCCAAACCAGGCCAGTCAGGGGCACCGTATATCAGGAAAAGAAATAGAAATCCATAGCTCGGCTAGACTCCCGGTTCCTCGCAATAATCCGTGCTCATTTGGGCAGGTCTCCCGCAGTTCCCAGCACCGTCAGCTGCGTCACTGCGATCTCCAATTCATAACCCAAAACCACGTGACACCTCCTCATGGCCTGCCAGTGAGAGTCCTTTCACCCCTTTTCTTCCCACATGGTCTCACATTTTCCTGGTCCCATATGGCAGCCAGACTTTTTGTTTAAATCCCAAACTTCAACCTGGTCTGTAATCCCATTTCCGACTCTACCCACAGTTGGCTACACCTGCTAGACCTCCCATATTCTCTGTCTTTCATGGCTGCCATAGTTAGTCCAGGCAGGCGTGGCCCCAGGGCATGGAGCAACCACCTCCAAGCTCTTGTGCAGGAGCTGTAACCAGGAGAGCTGCCTCCTAATTACATCACGGGTCCAAGTCACATCCATCTTCCTGGCTCCACTTAGAATATGAAACTAATCTGCTATTATTGATATGCAAAATAACACTCAGTCCCAGTGCTGTTGCTCTTCCCAGCCCCTAATCTAGGCTTGTGGTGGCCCTGGAGCCTCTTGCCCTGTGTCCTGTTAAGCCTACACCCTGTTACAGGATGACTGCGTGAAAGAGGTGAAGGGACTAATAAGTACAGTTTGGTAGTTACAAAATAGTCATGGGTATGTAAAGTACAGCACAGGGAATATAGTGAATAATGTGATATCTGTGTATGGTGTCAGTTGGGGTACTGGAAATATCAAAGGGGAAAAGGTGTAAAGTGTGTGATTGTGTAAGCACTTAGCTATACACCCAAAACAATACAAAATAAAATTTTAAAAATTTACAGAGAGCAATGGTTTTGCAGAAATAAGGTACATATAAATGCAAGGTTTGTTTCCCCCCGCCCCCAATATCTGAGATATATTTAAGGACCAGTGAAATGCACAGGTATAAGTATATAGCTCCAAAATTTCCATCACCTCTAAAAGTTCCCTCAGGCTTCTTGCCACTCATTCATCTCCACCAGCAGAGACAGTCATTGTTCTAAACCTTTCACTGTAAATCCATTTTTCTTGCTCCAGAACAGTTTATATAAATGGCTATTTATATTAACCTTTTATGTCTGGCTTTCTATCAATTTTCTATTGCTGTATAATAAGTTACCACACATTTAGTAGCTTCTGACACAATCTGCATGATCTCACAATTTCTATGTATCAGAAATTCAGGCATGGCTTAGTGAGGTCCTCTGATTAGGGTCTCGCAGAACCAAGGTCAGTGTCTTCTAGGGCTGCTTTCCTATCTGGAGTTCCAGGTATTCTTCTGTGCTAATTGAGAAGGTTGACAAATGTAGGTCTTTATGGTTTTAAGACTTAGACCCTCCACACAGGTAATTTAATATGGCTGTTTGATGATAGAAAGACAACACTGTTTTTCTTTAGGAAGAGCTTTCATTTGTAAGTCAGACCTACCTAGTATTAATGTCTCAACTAAAAATCAATGGATTTGGGAATGTGGCAACATAAGAGTTCCCACCCACACTTAAGTGGAGGGGATTCTACAGGGTTACATGGAGTGAAGGTGTGCCTATCTTGAGGAACTATCACAGACTTCTTTTCTATTTAAAATATACATTCATATTATTATTTTTTAATTTTAATTTTATTTTTTAATTTTTGGTACATTTTTATTGAGTATGCTATTACAGTTGTCCCATTTCACACCCTTTTAACCCCTCCACCCTGCCCTCCATCCCATCATCTCCACACCTCTTAGTCTATGTCCATGGACTGCACAAACCAGTTCTTTGGCTTCCTAATTTCCAACACTACTCCCAACCTTACCCTGACCACTATTTTTGTTTATTTGTTTGTTTGTTTGTTTGTTTGTTTTTGATCAAAAATTTCCCGCCACCACTGTCCCCAGCCCCACACACCCCCATCTCCCACCCCCAATCCTTCCTCCTTTTGGCTTTGTTGATGGGTCCTTTAGCATGTCTCTTGATGACCCTTTCCCTCCCTTTCCCCTGTCAACCCCTTTCTCCTCCCTTCTGGTTACTGTCAGTTTGCTTTTTATTTCAGTGTTGTTGGTTATATTTTGCTTGCTTGTTTATTTTGTGGATTAGGTTCCACTTATAGGTGAGATCATACGGTATCTGTCTAACACTGCCTGACTTATTTCACTTAGCATAATGCTCTCCAGTGCCATGCATGCTGTTGTTAAAGGTAGTAGCTCCTTCTTTCTTTCTTCTGCATAGTATTCCACAGTGTAAATGTATCACAGTTTTTTGATCCACCCATTTACCATTGGGCACTTAGGTTGCTTCCAATTCTTGGCTATTGTAAATTGTGCTGCTATGAACATTGGGGTGCATAGGTACTTTTGAATGGGTATTACAGGATTCTTAGGGTATAATCCTAGCAGTGGAATTGCTGGGTCTAAAGGCAGTTCCATTTTTAGTATTTTGAGGAAATTCCCAACTGTTTTTCACAGTGGTTGCACCAGTCTGCATTCCCAGCAACAGTGCACTAGCGTTCCCTTTTCTCCACAGCCTTGCCAGCACTTGTTGTTTGTTGATTTGTTTAAGATGACCATTCTGACTGGTGTGAAGTGGTATCTCATTGTTGTTTTAATTTGCATCTCTCTGATGGCTAGTGATGCTGAGTTTCCTTTCATGTGCCTCTGTGCCCTGTGTATGTCCTCCTTGGAGAAGTGTCTGTTGAGGTCATTTGCCCATTTTTTAATTGGACTGTTTGTCTTCTTAGAGTGGAGTCCTGTGAGTTCTTTATGTATTTTGGGGATCACACCCTTGCCTGAGGTATCATTGGCAAATATATTTTCCCATACAGTTGGTTCCTTTTCATTTTGCTGACATTTCTTTAACCATGAAGAAGCTTCTTATTTCGATGAAGTCCCATTTGTTTATGCTTTCCTTTATGCCCCTTGCTCTAGGGGACTTATCAGTGAAAATATTGCTGCATGGAACATCTGAGATTTCTCTGCCTATGTTCTCCTCTAGGACTTTTATGGTGTCGTGACTTTTATTTAAGTCTGTTATCCATCTTGAGCTTATTTTTGTGTGTGGTATAAGTTGGTGGTCAAATTTCATTTTGTTTGCATGTAGCTCTCCAGATCTTCCAACACCATTTATGGAAGAGGCTATTTTTACTCCATTTTATGCTTCTACCCTCTTCGTCAAATATTAATTGACCTTAGAGACATGGGTTTACTTCTGTGCTCTCTATTCTGTTCCATTGATCTATGTATCTGTTCTTATACCAGTACCAGGCTGTTCTGATTACAGTGATCTTATAATATAGTTTGAGGTCAGGCATTGTGATCCCTCCTGCTTTGTTCTTCTTTCTCAAAATTGCTACAGCTATTTGGGGTCTTCTATTGTTCCATATAAATTTTTGAAATGTTTATTCTATATATGTGAAACATGACCTTATTAATTTAATAGGGATTGCATTGAATCTATGTATTGCTTTGGGTAGTATGAACATTTTGATGAAGTTAATTCTTCCAATCCATGAACATGGAATATGCTTCCATTTATTTTTTGTCTACCTTAATTTCTTTCTTCAGGGTTATATAGTTTTCTGAGTATAGGTCTTTTATATCCTTGGTTAAGTTTATTCCTAGGTACTTTATTTTTCTTGTTGCTATAGTAAATGGGATTTTTCCACTGATTTCTGATTCTGATATTTCATTGTTGGTGTACAAAAATGCCTTCAATTTCTGAATATTCACTTTGTATCCAGTTCTTTCACCAAATTCACTTTTTAGGTAGAGTAGTTTTTTGGTGGGGTCTGTTGGGTTTTCTAGGTACACTAACATGTCATCTGCAAACAGTGACAGTTTTACTTCCTCTTTTATTATTTGGATGCCTTTTATTTCTTTTTCTTGCCTTATGGCTGTGACTAGGACTTCTAGTACTATGTTGAATAGAAGTGGTGAACGTGGACATCCTTGTCTTGTTCCCAATCTTATAGGAAAAGCTTTCAATTTTTGCCCATTCAGTATAATATTGGATGTAGGTTTCTCATATATGACCTTTATTATGTTCAGGTATGCCCCCCTTCTTCCTATTATGCTGAATACTTTTTTTCATAAATTGGTGCTGTACCTTATGAAATACTTTTTCTGCATCTATTGAAATGATCATGTGATTTTTTTCTTTCCTTTGTTCATGTGAGGTATTACATTTATTGATTTCTGAATATCGTACTATCCTTTCATCCCTGGGATGAATACCACTTTGTCATGGTGTATGATCTTCTTAATGAAATGCTGGATGCAGTTTGCCAATATTTTTTGAGGATTTTAGCACCTAAGTTCGTCAGTGATATTGGCCTGTAGTTTTCTTTTCTTTTTCTTTCTTTCTTTTTTTTTTTTTTTTGTGGTCTCTTTATCTGGTTTTGGTATTAGGATGATGCTAGCTTCATAAAAAGAATTTGGAGCCATCTCTCTTCTTGGATTTTTTGGAATAGTTGGAGAAGGACAGAGGTTAGCTCTTCCTTAAATGTTTTGTAAAATTCTTCTGTGAAACCACCTGGTCCAGGGCTTTTCTGTGTTGGGAATTTTTTGATTACTGCTTCAGTTTCACCAGGTGTTATAGATCTTTTCATGCTTTCTGCTCTTCTTCACTAAGTTTTAAAAGATTAAAATTTTCTAGAAATTTGTCCATTTCACACAGGTTTTCAAGTTTCTTGACATATAGTTTTTCATAGCAATATCTTACTATCCTTTGTATTTCTGTGGTATCAGTTGTCATTTCTCCTCTTTCATTTCTGATTTTATTTATTTGCATCCTCTCCCCTTTTTTCCTGATGAATCTGTTTAAAGGCTCATCGATTTTTCTTGTCTTTTCAAGGAACCATCTCCTGATTATTGATCTTTTGAATTGTTCTTTTAGTCTCTATGCCGTTCAGTTCTGCTCTGCTCCTGATCATTTTCTTTCTTCTGCCTGCTCTGGGCTTTGTTTGTTGTCCTTTCTCTAGTTCTTGTAGATGTTACATTAGGTTGTTTATTTGAAATGTTTCTGTCTTTTTCAGGTAGGCCTGTATTGCTATGAACTTCCTTCTCAGGACTGCCTTTACCATGTCCCAAGGTTTTGGATTGTATGTGCATTATCATTTGTTTCCAGAAACATTTTTATATCTTCTTTGTTTTCATTATTGCCCCATTTCTTGTTTAATAACATGCTATTCAGCGCCCAAGAGTTAGAATATTTTTGAATTTTTTTCCTTGATGTTGGTTGCTAATTTTAAGCCCTTGTGGTCTGAGAAAATGCTAGATATGGTTTCAATTTTCTTAAATTTGTTGAGGCTTGTTTTATGTCCTATGATGTGGTCTCTCTTTGAAAGTGTTCCTTGTGCATTTGAAAAGAATGTGTAGTTTGCTTCTTTGGGATGAAAGGTTCTATATATATGTATATAAAGTCCATTTGATCTAATGCGTCACTCTGTTCCACAATATCCATGTTGATATTTTGTTTGGATGACCTATCCATTGTTGACAGTGGGGGATTAGAATCTCCTAGTATAAGTGTGTTGCTGCCTATAACTTTCTTGAAGTCCCCCAGGATTTTCCTTATATATTTGGGTGCTCCAGTGTTGAGTGTATAAAAGTTTGTAATGTTTATGTCTTCTTCTGGACTCTTCCTTTGAGTATTATGAAGTGTCCTTCTGAGTTTCTTCTTATGGTCTTTGTTTTGAAGTGTATTTTGTCTTATATAAGTATTGCTACCCCGGCTTTTTTTTTTTCCTGTCCATTTGCTTGGAATATCCTTTTCCAACCCTTTACTTTCAGTCTGTGTAGGTCTTTTGTTCTGTGGTGGGTCTCTTATAGGCAGCATATACGTGGGTCCTGTTTTCTTATCCATTCAGCTATTCTATGTCTTTTAATTGGAGCATTTAATACATTTACATTTAAGGTTATTATTGGTAGGTTCTTATTCATTTTTTCCCTTTGTACTTCTGTTCCTCTCTCACTCTTTTTCTTCATCTTCTTAAAACAGTCCCTTTGGCATATCTTGTAATGTTGGTTTGGTAGAGGTGTATTCTTTTAGCCTTCTTTTGTCTGAGAAACTCCTTATATTGCCTTCCATTTTAATCAAGAGCCTTGCTGGGTAGAGTAGTCTTGGTTGCAGGGCTTTGCTTTTTATACTTGGAATATTTTTTGCCATTCTCTTCTGGTTTGTAGTGCTTCTGTGGAGAAGTTAGCTGCTAGCCTTATCAGGGCTCCCTTGTATGTTACTTCTTGTTTCTCCCTTGCTGCCTTTGAGATTCTCTCTTTGTCTTTGATATCTGCCATTTTAATTATGATGTGCCTTGGAGTGGGTCTGTTTGTGTTCCTCTTGATTGGGACCCTCTGTGCTTCTTGGACTTGTGTGACTTTTTGTCTCCCCAAATTAGGGAAGTTTTCCATCATTACTTTTTCAAACAGGTGTTCTATCCCTTGCTCCTCTTCTTCTCCTTCTGGTATTCCTATTATATGGATATTGTTATGTTCATAATGTCCTGCATTTCCCTTAACCCCTCTTTGTTCTTTTTGAGCCTTTTTTCATTTTCTTGCTCTTTCTAGGAGTGTTTTTCTACCATATCCTCCAGCTCACTGTCAGTCCTCTGCTTCATCTAGCCTTCTTTGGATTCCTTCTACCGTGTTCTTCAATTGAGAAATTGTATTCTTCATATCCTCTTGGTTCTTGCTGATAGTTTCTGTGTTCTTTTTCATGCTGATATAGTTTGCAGTAAGTTTCTCATAGTTTCCCTGTCGTGTTTTGTAGTTTTCACTGAACTCATTCAGTTCAGTTAGCTTCCTCATAACTATTGTTTTGAACTTAATATGTGATAGTTTACTTCATTTTCATTTAGTTGTATTTCTGGGGATTCCTCCTTTCCTTTCAATTGGGGCTTGTTTCTTTGTCTTCCCATTATTTGTCTGCCTGAACAAAACCACAATGCCTAGGAAATAAACCCAGGACTGCAGATATAACTGCCCCCTGCAATCACACTATCAACTGCAAATGAGTCAGTGTTAATAAGGCTGTAAAGAGATTAAGACTATTATAAGAAATGAGAGAAATAAACCATAATATAAAATCTAGTGACAATATGCACCAACTTGATGGGCAGAAAATGATTGTTAAAAAGCTACATAGTAAAGGAAATATTGTAATTCATGGAGACCAAGTGGATTTCATCTTGGCAGCCACTATTTACTGCTGTTTTTCCTTTATGGACCCACCTCTAGTGAAATCAGATGTTGACCCTGTCTGACCTTAGGCAGTCTGTTCCAGGCTTTCAGGGATCTACTGTCTGTGCCTGTCTCCTTCAGTTGTTAATCTAGCCACTCTGGGCTCAGCAGTCAGGCTTAAGCACCATGGGGTGGAGCAGAATCCCTCCTGGGGTTGGGGCTAATGTATCCCCTCAGGCTGCTGCTGCTTGGAGGGGAGTGGTCTGTGTGAGCTCCATGGCTCCTGCCTTACGGGGGATGATTCGGCACAGGATCCCAGAGGCTACTCTCTCCATTCTCTTCCCAAAATCTCTATCTCCAATCTCTTCTCAACTACCTCTAGTCCACTCTGCTCACCCACTTTGCAGTGACCTACTGTCTGTGGCTGCCACTCTGCACTCAGCAGTCAGGCTTAAGCACCACAGGGCCAGGGCATTGTCCCTCCTGGTGATGAGGCTATTGTTTCCTCTCAGGTTGCTGAGGCTCATTGGAGTGGTCTGCCTAATCAAGATGGCTACTGCTGTGTGGGGGATGACTCAGCACCAGGATCCCAGTGGCTACCTTCTCAGTTCTCTCCCCAAAGTCTCCACCCCCAGTCTCTTCTCAGCTGTCTCAAACCCACTCTGCCCCCACCTTTTTCCAGAGCCCAGGGTAAGTGCCTGCAGGTGAAAATTTATGTGTTAGCCCTTTAAACAGCTCTTTCAGTCTCCAACCGCCTGTCTCTGGCAGATGGCAATCTTGCCGCTTTTCGCAGCTGACTGTTATCTGTGTACTTTTTTGGCTCTGGTGCTATAGTCTGGAGATCCCTGCTTATGGTTTAGAATCTGCTCTTCTCAGGAGGATCCAACTGGACATTCAAATATCCCTCTGGCATAACCACCTGAGGGTGCCCAGCCCACCCTCTCGTGTCTCTGCTGCACTCCTTACCAGTCAGGTTGTACTGAACTGATTCTTTTGTCTGTCTGAGGTTACAAGGCTTCTCTCTCGCTACCGTTCAGTCATTTGCTCCAGGTGGTTTCTCCACAATTTAGTTGTAATTCCAGGTTGGTCCTGGGAGGAGGTCAGTGTGACTTCCGTTCACTCATCTGCCATCTTGATCTCTCATTCATATCATTGATGTCTTTGCACATATTGGTAGTCTTCCATTGTATAAATATACTATAGTGTCTTTATTCATTCTTATTTATTGATAATTTTTCTAATTTTGAGTTGTTATGAATAAAGCTACTATGAATTTTATACACATTTTTGTGGACAAATGTTTTATGCATTTGGATAAATACCTAGAGGTTAAATTCATAGGAGATAAAAAAGGTATAGATTTAAGTTCTTTCTTTGCTTTAAGCCTTGAGTTGAACTACATGTTCTAAGACCATATTAAAAATATATCAGTTCAAAACACTCCATGTTCATTTACTTAAATGTTTTGAAATACCTGGATCTTCTACCCTTCCCTTTCCCCAAGTCTGCATATGCTAATTTAAACTGAGCTGTTTCTTCTCTAAGAAATGAAAAGCCACCTTAATGTCCAATATTAGTAAAAGTGGATGTAATTACACAAGCATTTTGCCTAAGAAGAAATAGTTATAAAATCTTGGAGTTCTTCTCAAAGATTAAGAAATCTCTGGTTATAGAAAAGCAAAGCAAAACAAAACCTTTATAGGAATATGATGTTTGATCATTGGCACTTTAGTACTTAGATGTGCTTTTATATGTTTATAATCTAGTTTTATAGTATGTTTATACACATATAATTTTAGAGAAAGCCAATAGATGTCAACTAAACCTTTTATCAGTGCTAGTAAAGAAGTTTCCAGAATGGTATGAAAATGATTCCAGGTGACAAGGTCAAGCCTCATTTGTATGACATCATGATATGGCTGTGCTCCTAATCTCTTTCCCTGAGTATTGTTTCTGATATGTGACAAAGGAAGCACCCCTATTACACAGAAAATTATAGGCTAGGATGAAGGCTACATTTTATATCAATCTTCAAAGAGTCCTGGGTGAAGAACTTGGAGTTTTATCACTAATAAAACCCAAAATAATTGCCTGACCTGCTTAGACTCTAATTTCAGAGTTGTTTCTAAAACAATATGCTACTTCCCAATCCTTATGGCTATAATTCAAAATAACATAGTAATATACAGTAAAGACATTGCATGTTTCCATATCAATATTTTTATAATTGTTTTATCAAGAGAAAGTCTTGCCTGTGAAAAGATAGCCAAGGGCCAAAAAAGGAATCTATGAGTAAAGTGGAAACCCTGTGTTTGCTGGCTCATGCATTTCAGGCCAGCAAGGGTCACTGAACTTCATTTCCTATTCTACTATCTGACTCTAACTCTTTGAAGAACACCATAGGGACTCAATCAGTTTCCTGAAGCTAGCAAAATCAGGCAGGAGGGTCAACTACTTTCTCAAGCTCTTATTCCTCATTTTTATTTATGTGTATTTGTGTTTACATGATAGTCATATACACATTATAATTGTTTTAAGTAAAATTTCAATTTGTAAATATAAGTAAAACAAAAATTAACTACTGTCACCAAAACAGCAAGTAGTATATGATGGCTTTATATGATAGCTTGTTCTAGCAATCAGCATTTCCTTAATAACAATCAGGTATGATGATACTTGTAAGGAAACGGGTTATCACCAAGGTAAATACCAAATCAATGGGAGAACTGTCACCAACATTTTCACTATTTTTCAGGTCGTAGTGATACTGATAGGAAACTAGTCCGGACTTCTAAGAGCAGGCTGAGGATGGGGAACAGGAGAGGACACCAGGGTAGATCTCCAACTTCCCAGGGCCATGGTGAGGCAGTGCCAGGTGACCAAACACATGTTCCCCTGCCCCTGGGCAAGATGGTAGCAGAATGAAGTTCTTACTATGAGCATGAGCAAGGCTAGCAAGATACTTGCGTAAGAAGGAAAAGCTTGTCTACCCTAGTCAGGTATCAGATTGGAAGTGGGACTAGGGTGAGGCAAGCATATGCACAAAAGAAGTTAAAATAGTGTCAGGAGGAAGTGCTCAACCAAAGAGTCATATCAGTTTAGCCAGGGGGAGGGAGGGATTGGTTGGGAGGTGGACCCAACCGAAGCACTCAAAAGTTTAGGAAGTTAATTGGACATTCTGAGAAACCACCTGGTCCTTCATACCCAAAACTATTATAAACCCATGGAAACCAAGAAACTCTCTTTATGGTTCCTGACTCCCTGCTTGGGATCTTTCCTTAGTACACTAACCTGTCCTCTGCATGGACTGCCAAGGTCACATAGCCATGACCTCCAGGAGGAAGGGTTTCTCTCTTGCTGACCTGGTAGAGCATCTGTGGTGCCTTCACACACTCTGTGGCTTGGAAGCAAGGGATCTTGCAGCCTGAGGAGCTGAATGGCCATGTGCAGCACTGGCAACACATAGAGACTTCAGGGCAGAACCTGAAGTCAGACAGCAGCTGGGAACAAGCTAAGCTACCTGAATGACCACTTGGTGGCCACCTCGTGTTCCAAAGAATGGTACTTTAAAATGGACCAGAAATCTGGGCACTGGCTTTTGTTTTGGTCTTGCTGAGGATAGGTAGGTTTTGTCTGGGTTTATTGGAGGAGATGAGCTTTGAGATGAGAGTCTCCATTCTCTCAGATTGATCCATAACTGAATAAAAGCCTTTTCCTTTCTTACCACCTCTACTTCTAAAGTTTGCTTTCACTGGTGGCAGGCAGCCGGACCCAGCTTTTGTTGGGTAACAGTAAGAATAAAAAATAAAATTTTTCTTATGTAGGAAAAGGCTTATTTCTATATTCTGTGATGTAGCTATTGAATATTTCCATTTTCTGAATGTATCATAAAAATAAGCTACATTTTTTAGCCCATTTCTCTTCTTTATTTGAACACTCCAATTGTACGTACCTTCCTTCTACTGCCAGAATTTGTCATGCTCTGTTTCAGTGCATTTGCACTTGCTGTTACTTTGGTTTAAAATCTGTCATCTTCTCTCCTTCTCATCCTTGAAAGCATAGTTCAAATGTCATTTCTGCAGGAAAGCCTTTCCTGACCAGTCCCCTGCATAGGTCTTTAATGGGATGGTTTTCAGTTTCTATTTATGGATCCATGTTTTAAAGTGATAAATTCCTTTTTCCACCCCACACTGTAAGCTTCAGGAAGACCAAGGCTATGTATATTTCACTCACTATTTTATCTCTGGGGTCTAGAGCAATAAGTAACAGAAAGTAGACCCTCAATAGATTAATGTGTTTCTAATGTTGTAAATATTTTAAAGTAAAATTACTCTCGCATTCATCAGTCCTTAAGTTAACTGGGTCTTCTTTTTTCTTCTTTTAGCTTTTTCCTCCATTTCTCCTTCATTGTTTTTCCTTCCACTTTTATACTTTCAGGTGAAAAAAAAAAAAAGAAGAGGACTCCGTGATAGACTTTCTGAAAGGGTAGGAGTTGGAGTAATATTTTTAAAAAATGGTCCTTTATTGAGGCAAAAAATATATCTGGAACCTAAGATCTAGAATGTGGATTGTTTTCATATTGCTTCAAAAATATTTTGCAATTTAAAACAGTGCCTCACACATAATATGAAGGAATGAGTGTTTGTGAAATGAATAAATCAACTAAATAGGAAAAGGACTGTTAATATCAAACAACAGTGCTTTCACTAGCTTATGAAATTTACTCTTTTTAGTTAGCTTTGAATATAAATTAGTTGTAACCTTTTGTCAGAAAGTTTTGAATTATACTAGTGGGTGTAGAAAATCAGATGACTTCATGCAACTTAAGCAGTTGTCATGTCCAGAAATTACTGCTTTCTTTATGTGTTGGTTCTGGGAAGTTTTCAACAGGAAAAATGTAAACACTTCATTTTGTTTCTAACATAGCTAAGATTCTAATAGTTTTCTTTTTGCATTATTTTGGAAGAAGAGGCATCTTGATGACTCACATTGTATCAGTGCTCCCCAACGTATTTAATCTCTGAGTATTCCAGGCAGTTATCATGGTGGGAAGAACACACATATCTCGTCTTTTGTGTAATTTTTGATCTTCCTTTATTTGTATAAGGAGTTTTTTTCAAAGGATTGGATTTATATTTTAAAAATAAGTGATGAGCATATGCCTACCTAATAAGAAATTACTTATTTAGTAATTCTTCACCACTTCAGAAGGGAATATTAACTATTGAAATGTTAATCCTTAGCAATGTAGCAGAATTAATTTTGGCCAGGGAGTGCACAGTTCCTGGTGAAGACTGAGTTGCTTGAAAAGTTGGGTTGACAAATATGTCCAGAAATGTGCTATAAAGTGATGTTAAACTATTTTTTACAATTGACATATTTGTCTAGGATGTTGTAGCAGGAAATAGACCTGAATAGGGTCCCTATCCATAAAGCCCTTAAAGTCTAGTGAAAATAATGTGGACACATTGTTACAAAGCAATAAGCATTCCTTTCCTTATAAATTACTGGTTTGAAAATGTGATTTTTGCAACAGTTTATTTCTTTTCCTGCACTATCTATTATTTTAATGAATAGACTTCATTATGTTAGAGCATTTCTATGTTTACCAAGAAAACAACCAGAAAGTAGAATTCCCATGTAGTCCTGCTATTTTCCCACCTTCAGTTCCCTTAACATTTTTCATTAATGTGTAACGTTTTTACAATTGATGAGCTGATATTGGTACACTATTATCAACTAAACTCCACTAACTACATTAGGGTTCATTTATTTGTATGTGTTATATAATTCTATGGATTTTGACATCCAGATGTGTAATGACATTCACAATCGTATTATCATATAGAATAGTTTCATTGAACTGTGCTCTGTCTGTCCATTCCTATCTCCTCTAACACTTGAAACCAGTGATCTTTTCATTGTCTCCATAGTTTTCCTTTCTGTAAAATGACATATAGCTGGATTTATACAGTATGTAGTTTTTTAGATTAGCTTCTTTTACTTAGTAATATGAGTATACATTAAAGTTTCCTCCATATCTTTTCATGGCTTAATAGCTTTTTTTTTCCTTTAGCATTAACTAATATTGTGTTGTATGTGTGTGCCAGTTTGTTTATTCATTCACCTACTGAAGAACGTCTTGGTTTCTTCAATTATGAATAAAGCTGCTATAAGCCTCTGGTGCAGGCTTTTGTGTGGGCATTGAGTTACTATCGCCATTGGGTAAATACCAAATAGTCCAATTACTGGGTCCTATGGTACAATTGTACTTACTTTTGTAGGAAACTGGCAAACTGTCCTCCAAAGACACTCATTTTGCCTTTCTACCTACAGTGATTAGCAGTTTACATGGCTTCACATTTTGTCAACTTTTGGAGTTGTCAGTGTTTTATATTTTAGTCATTCTAATAGGTATAGAATGGAATCTCATCATTGTTTTTATATGACATTCTTAATGGTATATGACATTACATGATTTCACACACATATTTGCTAGATAGTTTGAATTATTATTAAAACATTTCTAATAGCTTTTGAGAGGAAACAGTATAAGACTTCAAAAGATTCTGAAGAATCAGTATGAAATTTTTAATAAAACTTTCTAGTCACTTTCTATAGAAAATTTGTGTTCAGCAACCATGTAAAGTACAATATAATACAGTTTTTTTCTTTAAATACCAGACTCAGTTGTATATCACCAGACCAAGTCTTCCCTCTACTCTTTGATATGGAAAACATAAAGAGCTGCAAGTAGCTGCCCATTGTAGTATGATGAGCACCTCTCAAAGTAATACAGGATTTTTTAATGTGAATACCACCCTTGGGGTTGGTAATTCATGGAGATAGCTTGTAAATAACCTTGCTGTGTGCTTGCTTACTAGGATCCTGCTCACGTACCTGTATCAGGCCTAGCAGTGCTGCATTGCTTTGACCTTAGTGATGAAATAGGCACTATTTTCAGAAAACTGAACACCAGTATGCCTGGTCCACAACCTCAGTTTCCCGGCTAGCTACTCTGATCTCAAAATATTGTAAATGGGATTGTCATAGACAACCATTTAATTTTTGTATTAAAGTTTCATTTGGACAACTCTCCTCCCTAAGGGAAGGTGTGACACATTCTAGTAGGTTTTTCTGGGAAAATGAATAATTTTATTTTCTAGAGATTTTAAGATTGAGGTTAAACTATTCTGGCAGAGTTTGAAGGCTCCCTGACTTGGATTAAAAGCAAACCAAAGTCTCTTCCTGCCTTGTGATTCTTTTAAAGTAGCTTTTATATTTGAATGTCACTCTTGTGAACTGTGTATAAATAGCAGTTAATAACTTCTTCATTATCTTAAGGATATTTGAAAACATCAGGATAAACAAGAGTACAAAAGGATTGGAGATCATCTTTTAATCCCATGAAACACCTGGCGTGGTTTATTCTTCTAGCATCATTAAAGGCTCTTAAAATATTTCTGGAAGACTGTTATTCTTTAAAAAAAAATTTACCTTCTTGTCAAAATAAATTAAACCATACTAATCTACATATAAACTTAAAAGGAGGCCAAAATTATGAGACTTGGTTTTTTTATACTATATTACTCCAAATATTACTTCTCCTTTGAATAAGAGGAGAAAAATAAATCAAATACCAAAAATGGAAGTTGTTCCCTTTTCTTATAATAATATTCTATAGGGGTAATTATACATATCTCAAGAGACAAGAATGCAAAGGCTTGAGATACAGAACATTATTTCAAAGGCCAGGAGTTAATGTTTGCTCGCATGATGGATTTATTAAAGACACACAATAAATAAAATATTAACTTGTACTTATATTATTATGACTGGCAATGTGACCTAAAAGGGATACTAAATATAACAGTTTATCTCTTCTTAGGACTATCACCTAAAGTATTTTAGCAAATGAAACTTTATTAGAGAATTGTGTTGTTATATAAAACTTGGTTTACTTTCCCCCACCCTCCATTTTTGCCTTTGAAAAAAATGATTACGTGTTTTATTATTTTTTATTATTTTTAAGAATGTGTTGGTGGAGGGTGGGCTTTAGCTAAAAATAACAATACTAATACAAATTCAGTGCAGTGAGAACAGTTAACTAAATAGTTTAAAATATATATGGTAAATTTAAAAATGCTTTATTTAAGAAAAATACAGAATATAAATATAAACTATATACAGGCATGTTTTCAAATTTCCCACAAATAAATAAGATGGCTTTTGCAACCAAGATTTTGAATAAAAACACATACATGCCCAAGTGCACACACACACATAGGAAAAAAATAAGCAAGGACATTTTTTCCAGTAGCTTGCTTCTTGAAAACAACTGCTCTCCTGTTCCAAGGGCTATCGCTCGCCAAATAAAACATCATGGTTCCACTAGGAAATGGCAGGCTAAACAGAAAGTGTAATCAATCTGCCGCTGATGAATATACGAACTTCTCTATGAAGTCCCCTGTGTCCAAAATTGTTATAGAGGCTTTTTTGTTGTTTAGGGCATTCCCAGCACTGGTTGCTCGGTGTTATGTAGATGACAAATGACTAGAAAAAGTATTGGCATAGGTAAATAAGGAAATCAGTTTCATAGAGAAAGGATCCAAACAGGTTCAATAGACATCTAAATGAAACTTCTTAACATCTAAGAGAATATGCTCCTATACTTTAATGAATTTAAATATTATTTTCAGTTTTTAAATATTTTTATTTATTTATTTTTAGATAGAGGGGAAGGGAGGGAGAAAGAGAGGGAGAGAAACATCAATGTGTGGTTGCCCCTCTCACGCCCCGCAACTGGGGACTTGCCCTGCAACCCAGGCATGTGCCCTTACTGGGAATCGATCTGGCAACCCTTTGGTTCACAGGCTGGCACACAATCCACTGAGCCACACCAGCCAGGGCTTAATAAATATTATTTTATTGAGCAGTGTGGATTTGCAAAGATGCACTTTAGTGGGGGGAAAATCCAGAAACTAAGGTTAGAACCCTTTTGTTTATTCTTAAACTGGACCAGATTTAGTTTTATCTGACCCTACAAATGGCTGAAAATTTTGCACCAGGTGAATCAACATAACAGCTAGTTTGTGCATTTATATTTTTATGTTGATAGGTCTTTTCGTAATAGATTGTATAATGTATTAGTCACAAAGTATTAGTGAAAATACTTTTCACAAAGTATTAGTGAAAAGATCCATTAGTACATTTTCTTTTTGCAAAACTTGTCCATGCTTCTTTTTGTAAGGATATAAAATGTATTATTAGTGCATTATATATAATCATTTATTTATTTATTTTTTGTTTATCTGGGAATTTCTTACTATTGTTATTCTATTACAGTTGTCCCAATTTTTCCCCTTTTTCCCTCCTCCACACAACCCATTGCCCCCTCTTATAGTCAATCCCCACACCATTGTCTATGTCCATGGGTCATTTCATACATTATCCCTTCCTTTTCTTCCCACCCATATCTCTTTTTCCCCTCCACGCTGACAACTGTCTGTTCCTTGTTTCCATGCCTCAGGTTCTATTTTGTTCATTAGCTTGTTTTATTCATTAGATTCCTCTTATAAGTGAGACCATATGGTATTTATCTTTCACAGACTGGCTTGTTTCACTTAGTATAATAGTCTGCAGTTCCAACCATGCTGTCCCTAAAGGTAGAAATTTATTCTTTCTTTCTGCTGCATAGTATTTCATTGTGTAAATGCACCATAGTTTTTTTAATCTACTCATATATTGATGAACAATTAGGCTGTTTCTATCACTTGGCTGCTGTAAATAGTGCTGCTATGAACATGGGGGTGCAGAAGTTCTTTTGAATTGGTGTTTCAGGATTCTTAGGTTATAATCCCAGCGGTAGAATTGCTGGGTCAAAAAGCAGTTCAATTTTTAGTTTTTTGAGGAAATACTATACTTGTCTCTACAGTGGCTATACCAGTCTGCATTCCCACCAACAGGGCACTAGGGTTCTCTTTTCTCCACATCCTTACCAGCACTTGTTCTTTGTTGATTTATTAACGATAGGCATTTTGACAGGTGTGAGGTGATATTTCAATGTGGTTTTAATTTACATATCTCTGATAACTGGTAATGCTGAGCATTTTTCATATATCTATGGGCCCTGTGTATGGCCTCCTTGGAGAAGTATCTGTTCAGGTCCTTTACCTCTTTTTTAACTGGATTGCTTGTCTTCCTGGTGATGAGACATGAGTTCTTTATATATTTTGGAGATTAAACTCTTATCTGATATGTCGTTTGCAAATATGTTCTCCTATACTGTTGGTTCCCTTTTCATTTTGATAATTGTTTCTTTAGATGTGTAGAAACTTTTTAATTTGATGTTTCCCATTTGGTTATTTTTTCCTTGATGTTCCTTGCCCTAGGAGATATATTGGCCAAAATATTGCTATGTGAGATATCTGAAATTTTACTGCCTATGTTTTCCACTAGGATTTTTATGGTGTCCTATAGGACACTGAAGAAAGAAATTGAGGAACATACAAATAAATAGAAGCATATGCCATGTTCATGGATTATAAGAATTAACATTATTAAAATGTTCATACTACCCAAAGCCATCTATAGAGTAAACTCAATTCCTATTAAAATACCAATGGCATACTTCACAGATCTAGAACAAATATTCCAAAAATTTATATGGTACTGGAAAAGACCCTGAATAGCCTCAGCAATCTTGAGAAAGAACAAAGTTGGAGGGATCACAATATCTGATATAAAACTGTACTACAAGGCCACTGTAATTAAAATAACCTAGTATTAGCATAAGAACAGACACATAGATCAATGGAACAGAATAAAGAGCCCAGAAATAAACCCATGACTTTATGGTCAATTAATATTTGATAAAGGGGCACGATCATACAACGGAGTAAAGACAGACTCTTCAATAAATGGTGTTGAGAGAACTGGACTGGTACATGCAAAAATGAAACTAGACCACCTATATACACCATGCACCAGAGTAAACTCAGAGTGGATATATAATAATTTTATTTATAATTGTCAAATATTTCAAATCCACACAAAATACTGAAAATAACAGACTTACATACAACCACCACTGTATCAAATAAATGTTAAAATACAATGTTTATTATTATTTTTAAATGGTTGGAAAATAAAGAAAAAAACTTTAACAAAGTTGCTATATTTTTTATATCCTAGTGCCCATTTCAGGAAAGAAGATGAAATTAAAAAACATAGACACCTTCCAATGAGAATTACATTGAACCACAGGAGGATCAATTATCCCAAATCTTAGAATAGTATGAACCGAAATGGTGAATAAAAATTTTATATGTGTTAAGAATTTCTTTCAGCTGAAAACATATAATATGAATTTGAATAACACAGTTATTTAACTCTCAGGTATGTTTTGCAAATACAAATGTAGGCATTTAAATAAGTTTTTCCAGTTTTATATCCCACATATGAGTAAATTCATATGGTTCTTAACTTTTTATGTCTGACTTATTTTGCTTAACATGATGTTCTGAAGATCCATCCATGTCGTTGCAAATGTATTTCATTTTTTTCTCATGGCTGAATAGTATACCATTGTACATATGTACCACATCTTTACCCAATCATCTAGTGAAGGATCCTTCAGTTGTTTCCATGTCTTGGCCACCATAGATAACACTGTATGAAAGCAACAAATGAACAAACAAGAAATACGAACAAAAACTCATAGACATAGACAACAGTATGTTGGTTATCAGAGGGAAGGGGAATGGTGGGTAGTAAAGGGTAAAGAGGATTAAATATATGGTGATGGAAAGATTTAACTTTGGGAGGTGTGCACACAATGCTATACACGGGTGATGTATCATGTATATACCATTGTCACGCTGATACATTTAATTAAGAAAATAAAATATTTTGACATCAAAAAAGGAAGTTTCCCCATATCATATCTTCTAATTAATACTCAGTAACATATTTTTTGTGGTTCAGATTTTGTATTTGTCTTTCTGATTAGGTGAATTTAAATGGGAAGCTGTTAATATTTAAGAAATTATCAGTTGGGAGAGACCACAAACATGGTAAAGGTTCAGCAAGTGAGACTGAGCAGTTCATCATTTTTCTTGGTCTGCTTCTGAGGAGTATCTTTAATGTCACACACATTCAAAGCCATTTTGAGACCATATGAGGACATCTACCTCATTTTGTTAGTGTTGCTCTTGATGACTCAAATATATATAATTTAGCCTATTTGCTCTTTATTGCATTTGACTGTGATTGACTTGAACTTTTTATCCATACCTAGTTCACCCTCAAAATCTGAAAGACAGAATGCACAGTTGCAAATATTTTAAAAAATATGATCACAGAAAAAAAAGGGCTTAGAATGTTTTGAGTAATAGTACTATATTTGGGAGATATCTATATATACCCTTACAATGACTAATTTGAAGAGGACAATAAATATTTATTTATTCTTTCATTTTTTTCAATGGACACGCAGGAAAATGAAGCACAGATTGCATTTCCCAGAAGAATCTTACAGTCATTTGGCTGGACAAATTAAGTGTCAAGAGTTTATTAAGAAAACTATTAATTCTATCTTCACTGTGGCTTCCCTGTTCCCTGTCCCAGCCTGCATGCCATCCTACTGGTGCTGCTCTCATTCCCACCACTCTGCCTTTGAGTGTGCTCTGCCTCCTGAAAAGCCTTTCCAATGTGCTTTCTAATTATCCAAATCCTAATTAATCCCCTTGCCAAAATTAGGGTATATTTGCTCCACAAAACCTTCCCCAGTTTCTCTGACTCTTATTTGCTTCTTTGTTATCTAAATTCCTTTAGACAAAAAGCTAACCTACCCCACTTAGCATTGGTGGATCCTTCTCCTTAAGGAGGCAACAAGACAGAGACCCTTCCCACCAGTTAGTGTGCTCTACTCAGCATCCCCTCCCCCAAGACTTTCTTTTCCTTTCCCCACAGTGCAGATAATCAGAATGGTGGCTGAGAAAAATCTTTGCACTGCTGGGCCTTAAAAACGAAGATCCATGAGAGTTGAGGTCTGAATAGAGTCTGCAACAGCTTAAAAAAAAACCCAAAAAACATAAAACAATACTGTTTAATCACTCAGAGCTTAATATTTAAAACAAACTTTTGTTTAAATAAATTCCAACCTAATCAACTCATTCCTTTTCTCAAAAAATATTTTTTATATTTTCAATTCCTATACTAGTTAATGTGTTGCCTCTAAGTAATGAATTTGATGATGATACAATATACAACGTACACTGATGTCATCATGAAGAAGCAGAGAGAAATTAATTTAGAAGATCCTTCTTAAAAAGCTATTTGTTAGGCATGCTGAGTTCTGGAGTAGGTAAAAGGGGGAAATGCTAAGATGACACTAATGGAAAAACAAAGGTTAGAAAATTGAAAAAAAATTAACTCATTTACTAACCATAGACTGTGATATTAGAATTGCTATACTTTCACCCTCCTTTCCAACTCAAACCCCACATTTTCTGTGGAGCCTGATGCAGCTCCACACATTTCATTGAGTTGCTTCTTTTCCTGACCTCCTTTTAAACTTACAATCTATTCCTCTCCTTGTCCCTTACTTCTTGAAAATCAGCTCACTATGACTGATATTTGTTAAGTTTGATTTTCCAAGGTTAGCACCTGAAAGCATATACAATTTTGCATTCTTATTTGACCTTCCTAAGTGAACAAGTTCTGAAGGGAACAGTTGTTTTTGTCACTGAATGCATACATAAAACAGTTAAAGAAACATTCAGATATGGATTTTAACCATATTGTCTGATGGCTTTATGGGTTGCATTCTCATGCAGTGAGCTATAAATTTGACAGCTTCAAGGAGGGTGAAGATTCTTACTGGAAATAGAAATATGAGGATTTTGCTGCACAGGAGCCTCACTTTGCAGAATGTGGAAGGGGGGCAGGCCCACTGGGTGCAATTAGGCAGTTCACAGTCTGTACAATTGTAAGTAGGGACCCTGTTGGTTGGATTTATAATGGAAAATTCTTTCACCTTGAGCACCTGGTGATGATGATGGGTCCTATGTGTGGGCTGTGGATGATAAGAGAAAAACTAACATTTCAGTGAGCTAGAGAGAATATAGGTAAAGGAGGACTCAGCAAAAGAGACTCTGATGGCACTACTGGTGAAGTAAAAGTCAGAAAGTGTAATGGGCAAAACAAGGCCTATAAGCAGTATGAGGCAGAAACCAATCTGTAAATTTTATCTGTGAAATTTGTGCTCACATTTCATAAATCCACATGTCGATCTTCATAATTTATTATGCAAATTGGGGGAATTACCACCATTTTTTAGTCCTGTATGTTGCAATTGCAATAGTATTCTCAATCAGAGAGATGATTCCAGTAAGTCAATGTTATAAAGACAAATGTCCCTCCTGCTTTGTTCTTCTTTCTCAAAATTGCTGCAGCTATTCAGGGTCATTTATGGTTCAATATAAATTTTTATTGTTCTATATCTGTGAAATATGACATTGGTAATTTAATAGAGATTGCGTTGAATCTATAAATTGCTTTGGGTAGTATGGACGTTTTGATGATGTTTATTCTTCCAATCAATGAACATGGAATATGCTTCCACTAATCTGTGTCTTCTTTAATTTCTTTTTTCAGTGTTGTGTAGTTTTCTGAGTACAAGTCTTTAACATCATGGTTAAGTTTATTTTTCTTGTTACTACAGTAAATGGGATTTTTTTCCTTGTTTTCTGCTTCTGAGATTTCATTGTTGGTGTACAAAAATACCTTTGATTTCTGAATATTCACTTTGTGTCCTGCTGTTTTGCCAACTTTACTTATTTGGTCGAGTAGTTTTTTGGTGGAGTCTATAGGGTTTTCTATGTACACGATCATGTCATCTGCAAACAGTGACAGTTTTACTTCCTCCTTTCCAATTTGGATGCTTTTTATTTCTTTTTCCTGTCTGATGGCTGTGGCTAGGACTTCTAATACTATGTTGAATAGAAGTGGTGGAAGCGGACATCCTTGTCTTGTTCTGGCTCTTAGTGGGAAAACTTTTATTTTTTGCCCATTCTGTATAATGTTGGATGTAGGTTTCTCATATATAGCCTTTATTATGTTGAGGTGTGGTCCCTCTAATCCCACTTTGTTGAGTGTTTTGATCATAAACAGGTGCTGTACATTATCAAATGCTTTTTCTTCATCTATTGATATGATGATGTGATTTTTGCCTTTCCTTTTATTTATGTGATGTATTACGTTTATTGATTTCCAAATATTGGACCATCCTTGCCTCCCTGGGATGAATCCCACTTGATCATGGTGGATGATCTTTTCGATGTATTGCTGGATGTGGTTTGCCAATATTTTGTTGAGGATTTTAGCATCATCAGTGATATTGGTCATGTTCATCAGCGATATTGGCCTGTAGTTTTCTTTCTTTGTTGTGTCTTTATCTTGTTTGGGGATTATGATGATGCTGACCTCATAAAAAGAGTTTGGGAATCTTCCCTCTTCTTGGATTTTTTGGAATAGTTTGTGGAGGACAGGGGTTAGCTCTTCCTGAAATGTTTTGCAAAATCTCCTGTGAAACTGTCTGGTCCAGGGATTTGGGTGCCTGGAGTTTTTTATTACTGCTTCAATTTCACCAGCTGTTTTCAGTCTGCTCAGGCTTTCTGCTTGTTCTTGATTCAGCTTTGGAAGATTATATTTTTCTAGAAATTTGTCCATTTCACCTAGGTTTTTAAATTTCTTGGCATATAGTTCTTTGTAGTAATTTCTTACAGTTCTTTGTATTTCTGTGTATTAGTTCTGATCTCTCCTCTTTCATTTCTGATTTCATTTATTTGTGTCCTCTCCCTTTTTTTCTTGGTGAGTCTGCTTCAAGACTTGTCTATTTTGTCTATCTTTTTGAAGAATCAGCTCCTAGATTTATTTATCCTTTGAATTGTTCTTTTAGTCTCTGTGTCATTCAGTTCTACTCTAGTCTTGATTGTTTCCCTCCTTCTGCTTGCTCTGGGCTTTGCTTGGTGTTCTTTCTCTAGTTTTGTAGATGTTGTGTTAGGTTGTTTATTTGAAATGTTTCTATCTTTTTCAGGTTGGTCTGTATTGCTATGAACTTCCCTCTCAAGACTGTCTTCGCCATGTCTAATAGATTTGAACTGTTGTGTGTTCATTTTCATTTGTTTCCAGGAACTTTTTGACTTCTTCTTTGATCTAATAATTGACCCATTCATTGGTTAATAGTGTGCTATTCAGTCTCCGTGAGTTTGAATGTTTTTGAGTTTCATGAAACCATAAAAGTCCTAGAGGAGAACATGGGCAGGAAAATCTCAGATATTCCACATAGCAATATTTTCACTCAAGCAATGGACATAAAGGAAAGAATAAACAAATGGGACTTTATCAAAATAGAAGCTTCTGCACAGCTAAAGAAAACATCAGCAAAATGAAAAGGGAACCAACTCTATGGGAAAATTTATTTGCCAATAATACCTCAGACAAGGGTTTGATCTCCAAAATGTACAAAGAACTCACACGACTCCACTCTAAGAAGACAAACATTCCAATTAAAAAATTTGCAAATGACCTGAACAGACACTTCTCCAAGGAGGACATACACAGGGCACAGAGGCACATGAAAGGAAGCTCAGCATCACTAGCCATCAGAGAGATGAAAATTAAAACAACAATGAGATACCACTTCACACCGGTCAGAATGGTCATCTTAAACAAATCAACAAACAACAAGTGCTGGCAAGGCTGTGGAGAAAAGAGAACTCTAGTGCACTGTTGCTGGGAATGCAGACTGGTGCAACCACTGTGGAATACAGTTGGGAATTTCCTCAAAATACTAAAAATGGAACTGCCTTTTGACTCAGCAATTCCACTGCTAGGATTATACCCTAAGAATCCTGTAATACCCATTCAAAAGTACCTATGCACCCCAATGTTCATAGCAGCACAATTACAATAGCCAAAAATTGGAAGCAACCTAAGTGCCCAACAATAAATGAGTGGATCAAAAAACTGGTACATTTATACAATGGAATACTATGCAGCAGAAAGAAAGAACTCCTACCCTTTGCAAAAGCATGAATGGAACTGGAGAGCATTATGCTAAGTGAAATATGCTCAGTGGAGATAGAGAGATACCATATGATTTCACCTATAAGTGGAACCTAATCCACAAAATAAACAAGCAAGCAAAATATAACCAGCAATGCTGAAATAAAAAACAAACTGACAGTAACCAGAAGGGAGGAGAAGGGGGTTGACAGGGGAAAGGGAGGGAAAGGGTCATCAAGGAACGTGCTAATGGACCCATCAACTAAGCCTAATCATGGAAGGATTGAGAGTGGGAGGTCGGGGTGTGTGGGGCTGGGGAAAGTGGTGGTGGGAAAATGTTGACCAAAAAAGTGGACAGGGGGAGGCTGGCAGTAGTGTGGGAAATTAAGAAGCCAAAGAACTTGTGTGTAACCCATGGACATGGACTAAGAGGTGTCGTGTGATGGGATGGGGTGCAGGGCAGTGGGGAGAAAGGGGGAAAAATGGGACAACTGTAATAGCATATTCAATGATATATACAAAAAAAATAGAAATGTCAGGTTGATTTTTTTTCCAAAGTACGATAGCAATAGGTTTTTATCTATTCATCTTCATTCTCTCTCTCCATCTTTCAGTTGGAAAATATTACCAAAATGTACATGACTACTTAAGGTTTAACCTGGAATAGTGAAGCAGAATACAGCCAAGTGCTCTTTTTACCTTGACCCATAGAATCAAGGGAGTTTGAGCATTGCGTAGAGAGTGTCTGGACAAACACGTAATACAGCACCCTCCAATGTCTAATTTGCTGTCAGGGAGTTTGACTTTTTCTATAAACGATGACACCAAATCCAAGACTAATAACTCTGACCTTTACCATACTTCTTCAAAATTTTGCCCACTGTGTTTGTTTTGCATATGCCTATCTGGTTCCTTCCATTGTCTCAATCCTGCTCTTTGCCCTGGGAAAGTCGAATTTCTTGACTTCTACTAATGGGTCCCTTTTCCTGGGGCTTTGTTTTGTTTTGTTGAATGGTAAAAGCTGATAGGAGATCAGAGGGAAGGGACACAGCAACTTTAGGTCATCAGCTCCTTTGACTCCCAGTGGTATTACTGGACAGAAGGTGTCTGTATGCCTGCATTCATCAAAGCCCAATAAGACATGAATAATAGTTTGCAGCCAAGAAAGGATTTATTAGTTAAGGAGATGGTACCATGCCTGGAGTTACAGGTGAGCTAATGGTCAAAGACCTGGTTCCCTGATGGCTTCGAGGATATGGATTATGCAGGGAAAATAATTAATTATGGTGAGTAAAAGAGTTAGGGTCATGGTATCTTCTTATTGGTTGGTGCTAGGGTAGGGGGTAATTGATCACTGCATCCAGTTCTGATGCATCTAGTCCATGGAGTTTCCTGTCTGATTTCTCAAAGATTCATTCAATGGGATCATTCTACTTTACTGGGTTTGGAGCTGAAATACAACTGAGGCCAGCATAATATTTTTAGTTTGATTGAAAACTCTGTCCCTCTAGTCAGTAAAACCAAGTTCCTAACACTACTGGATGCTGACTAGAAACTCATCGTCCTGAAAACTTAATGACTAGGCAAAGGAGAGGGAGGTGGGTGAGTTAGGGTACTGGGTAAGACCAGTTTCACTCAAAACATAAAAAATCAAAAGAAAAGGCCAGATTAAAGAAAATAAGCTTGTGTGTGTGTGTGTGTGTGTGTGTGCGCGCGCATGTGCATTCACAATATGCTGAAGTTGATAGTTTCTTTTTTCCTCTGGGGATGTCATAACTCCTCTTGTCAGATACAGGTGAGTTTACTGTTGCCTTACTCCTAGTGTCAAGGTGTGATATTGTCTCCCTGCTACAGCCAACCCCGAAGTCTTCACTGTCCGTAGTTCCCTTATTCTGATCCTTTCAAACCTTTGAAATTAGTTCTTCCTCAACTTTCCTCAGCTTGACCTTTTCGTGTGACCCACATCCTCTAGGGGAGACTGTGACTGATGACCCGTGTTGCCTGAAGGATCACACTAGCAGACTCATGGCAAGAAAATTGCAACTATGAGCCCTCCACATTTTATTCTTAGCAATTAATTTACTTTAAGTTATCTAAGCTTCATATTAGAAGAATTACATATATTCATATATTTCTCAAGTTACTCCCTCAATTTCATTTAATTAAGAACAAAAGAGCAGGTATGATCATTATAAAAAAACACCCGATTATCTACAAAGCTTTGATTCTCTTCTTTGAATCTCCTAAATTATCCCAATTTATTTTGACTTAATTGTTAGTGTAGTTCCATGGAAATTATAATATCATTAATGTGCACAAGTGTTTAGACTGCTTCTTTTTAAAATGTATATTTAAAATTTTTAAATCCTAACAATCCACTCTACCTATGGTATTTTTGTAACATCTTTTCTTTTTTCTTTCCCCTGGAGGTCACATTTCCTACATGTCTCTTTGCTTTTCCCCCACTGTTACTTCTCTCAAATGTATAATTTTGTAATCTCTTCCTTCTTCCCTGCTTCTGTCATGGTCTGAGTCATATTTAGCTCTTTGAAGAAAATGAATAAAGAAATCTCTATTTACCAGAGTATTCTTGCTAGGGTTCTTACTGTGTGTGTCCTGGGCTGAAAGAGGGTTAACTCACACATCCTTTTAAACTAAATGCATTTATTTTGATTTTGCTCCTTCCAGTGGTAGCTTAAGTTAGATATCTACCATTTATTTCCATACATGTAAGTACTGTAACTTCAGGTTTATCTCAATTTTGACCAGCTGTTTGTTCTACAAACTGTTATATGCATTTAGGATGTGTGTGATTATGTCATCTTGATTGCCTCTGACAAAACAAACATCCAGGGAGGAGAACTCTAAATGCATAACTAAAATTCTCTGTCACCCAGATTTGAGCCATAAGATCTTAGAGAAAACATTTTCATGATTATATGAGTTATTAGAACCTGATATAAAATTTCACTTACAGGCTCCATGAATTGCTCTATATGTCAAAACACATCTCACACAATATTATCTTAGTACCTCTGGCTGCCATAATAACTGCACATGATGTACTAGCTTGTAATGTGCTAGAGATAAATTACTATTGGGGGACTCCACTCATTCCTATTTTAACAGGCAGTTTGGGTTTTATTATTACTCTTCATGTTTCAGAAAGTACAAATGAAATAGAGGATGAAATATTTTATCAAATGAAAATCTCTTTTGCTTCCAAAGGCACAGATGAAAATTTTGGGTTATAAAAATACATAACTAATACCAATTGAATAATATTTAAACACAATTTTTATATTTAAAGTATTTATATTAGCTGCTCATGAAAAAAGACAACAAAGGTAGACTGTTATAGTTGAGTGTTATTTTAAATGAGACTCTAAGATTTGTGAAACTTGATTTGCTCTTTCAGTAAATTAAATGCCATTTACCATTATCATCAACATCAAATAAAATTACCCAAGCACCAGATATGTCGACTATTTACTGAGAGTCTTCTAAAGCAAGGTCAAAGGAAATGACACCTCCCTTCAGGAACTCAAGTATATGCTAATGATAAGGACAATATCCACAAATGTAATGGGTACTTTCTGAAAAACTCTTGCCATTTTGCTTAAAGATAGTGAAGTGGACCTACACCCTCAGAAATTTGCATTCTCACCAAAATATAGCAGGATTTAGTGCTAGACTGGTTGGTAAAGTAGTTGTTTTAAAATGTAAGAAGTTTCATGTGATATTACATTGCTATATATTTATACCATTATGGAAGGCAATTTGGTGCCATTTATTAGAGTGAAAAATGTACATATTTTTAGTCAGTTATTCCCCATTTAGGAATATTATCCAACAGATATACTTACACAGGAGCATCTATTATTTGTGACATTGCTTGTTACAAAAGAAAAGTGTAGCATAGCCCAGTGTTCATCACTAGATGATTTGAATATATTATGCTGTGCTTATACAATGGAATACTTCACAAATTTAAAAATGAATTAATTCTTTATGTACAAATAAATAATTTCAAGTGAAAGTAATCAATCTACAGAGCATGCAAAAATATGATGTTTTTGTAAGGAATATAAATATGTGTGTGTGTGCTATGTACTTCTATTGTATCTGGGGACAGAGATGCTATTCACTGACTATCTCTTATACTTTAAATTTTTTTCTAACTCATATGAAAATATTATATAGTGAGACAAATTTTAAATTTTAAAATAGTTTTTAGGAAAAATTTCACATAGGACAGAATATGCATATCTTTAACTTAATTGTTTGTGGTTACTTTTAAAATTTTTTCATTTAGAGTGAAATGTCCACAGTGTCAACCACCATATGTAGTTATTATGGTAATAACATCTGCAATCTCTTCACTTCTCTTATCCCAGCAAACTTCTTTCAGTAATAACTTACACAGATTTTATCAATGGGACCCCCTTTTGAGTCTATTTCTGTGGCTAGTCTATATCACCTCTATGATGAACAGACTCCTTAAATTTAGTATCAGCTTGATTAAACAGCTCATCTTTTATTTACTCTGTAGTATATCCTCAATTAATAATCAAATGTCAGAGCAGATACAAGATGGTAGCAGATTAGGTAGAAGTTACATTCACCTCCTCTGAGGACCTAACTGGAATTGCAACTAGATTATTGAACAATCAAACTGAATAACCAACTGAAGACTAGCTGAATAGAAGTCTTATAACCAAGGACTTACACAAGAGACTGGTAGGAAGGGCAGAGACACAAAACGGTCAGGCCTCATACCCATATGTGGCAGTTGAGGATCCAGAGGTATATCTTAGCTGCAAAGGTGCCACCTGAGGAACATGGGGTCTCAATTTCATGCTTTGTTCCCCACCCCAGAGCATCAGAGCTGAGAAAAGGAGCCCACATAACATCTGGCTTTGAAAATCAACGGGGATTGTGTCCACCAGGGAGATAGGAATCCATCAGAAACCTAGGCTTATTCTTAAAGGTCAGTGTCCAACATTTTGTTTGTAGCCACTCACCCTATGCTCCAATGAGAGGAGGGAAACTCAGAGCTGACTGGACTTGTACAAGAAGAAACTGGGTTGTGTGTCTTTGAGAATGAAGTTCAAGGGACAGCTGCCAGGGTCCCTGTACTGAGCTTCTCTTCCACATCAACCGCCCAGGTGCCATATTCCCTGGGTCAAGCACAGCCCTCCCACATGGCAATAGCCAGGGGCAATGCACTAACCCACCCAACTGACTTGCTGTCACGCCACCTTGCTGAGCTCATATCCTGTGGAAGAAGCTACTGCCTGTGTCTGACGTGTAGACTTTTCTTGAACACTCTTGAGGAGGATTGGGAGAACTCAGGGAGTGTCAGAGACTGACTCATGTGGATCTGGGGAGGGAAAATTTTTTTCACGCATGCACAAATAGACCCAATGTTCCTGTGAATAGCCTTCTCTTTGAATGGCCAAATAATGGTATGTTTGAATGGCCTGATGAACTCTGTTGTCACCCAGATGGTTCCCTGAGAACCTGCCCTACCACAAAAGTCCACAGGCACTCAGGCCGTGCTGGTGTAAGCCAGTCTTGATGCACAGCTTGCATCCCTCCCATGAATACATAGGCCCAGCAGAGGTAGCCGCAAACTGTGGATCACTTTTTGGCTTCAAACACGTAGCCCAGGGCAAGTCACAGGCAGTGCTTTATATTGATATGCACGGGAGTACCTCCGAAGAGGTCACAGAACCAACACAAGCTGATGTTGGGTTTCAAACCACATCAGAGCATACCCAATTAGCTCCACAAATAGTACATTCAGAGGATGATCTCAGCAGGTGCCAGAACTTTGCTGAGGCAAATTCCATTTCACAGGCTCAGCTTCCACAAAGAAGCTCGAAAACTGTGGTTGGGGCCAATCCTCATAATCGACCAGCCAGAGGGTCAATCCCATCCAATGAAGAGCTAACAGTGATCAAAACTCAACTACAAAAGGAGGTCTCATATAACCCACAAAAGGGATATTTCTGGAGAATGTAGCTCAGGTGATCAGGGAACCTGAAAAGAGCTACAGAAGAAATCTACTACATAAGGCCACCATACCAAAAAATTGGAAGAATAGCAGATCTTCCTAATATGCAGAAGCAAATGTAGAGAGACAGAAAATGAAGAGACAAAGAAATATGCCCCAAATTAAAAAATAGAAAAAAAATTCCAGAAACAAAATTAAATAAAATGGAGGCAACTAATATAACAGATACACGGTTCAAAAAAATGGTTATAATAATGCTCAAGGAACTTAAGGGAAGAGTGGATGAACTCAGTGAGCACTTAAACAAAAAGATAGTAAGCATTAAAAAAAAAACAGAAACCATATAAACAAGCCAGTTGGAAATGAAGACTACATGAGAAGAAATCAATAGCAGCTTAGATAAAGCAAAGGATTGAATCAGAGATTTGGAAGACAATGTAGCAGAAAACACACAAATACAGCAGAAAAAGAAAAAAATTAAAAGAGAATTGAGGAAACTTTGGGACAACATCAAATGTAATGGCATACACATCATAGTGATAACAGAAGGAGAAGAGGGAGAGAAAGGGACTGAAAACTTAGTTGAAAAAATAATGACTCCGTAACTTGGTACAGAAAAAAGAAATATTGAGTTGAGGAAGCACAGAGAGTTCAAAACAACATGAACCAAAAGAGACCCACACCAAGACATATCATAATTAAAATGATAATGCTTAAAGTCAAAGAGTGAATCTTAAAAGCAATAAGAAAAGAAAAATAGTTATTTTCCTACAAGGGAGCTCCCATAAGATTGTCAAGTGATTCTCAGCAGAAACACTTCAGGCCAGAAGGGAATAGCACAAAATTTTTAAAGTGATTAAAAATAAAAAGTGACCAACAACAAAGACTCTACTCAACAAGAATATGATTCAAAGTTGAAACAGAAATAAGATCTTCCTAGACAAAAAAACACCAAGGTAGTTAATTACCACTGAACCAGTGTTATAAGAAATATTAAAGGGACTTCTCAAGAAGGAGAAAGAAAAATAAAGAGGAACAGTTATAAAGAATAAAATAGCAATAAATAAGTACCTACCAATAATCACTTTAAATGTAACCATTTAATTCTCTAGTGAAAACATGGGGTAGCTGAATGGATAAGAAAATAAAATGCATATATATTCTGTCTACAATAAACTCACCTTAGAATAAAGGGGTGGAAAAAATATTTCATAAAAATGGAAGCAAAACAAAAAGCAAAAATAAAAATACCAAAAAGCTGGGAATACTTATATCAGACAAAATTGACTTTAAAACAAAGGCTATAATAAGAGACAAAGAAGGGATTGATCCATCTAGAGGATATAACCTTTGTAAACATTTGTGCAGTCAACAAAGAGAACCTAAGTATATAAAGCAAATCATGATGGACATAAAGAGAGAGATCAACAATGATACAGTCATAATGGGAGATTTTAACTCCCCAATGACATCAATGGATAGATCTTCCAGAAAACAATCAACAAGAAAACAATGGCTTTAAATGACAAACAAGACAAGATGTATTTAATTGACATTTTCAAAGGATTTCACTTCAAAGCAGCAGAATATACATTCTTTCCAAGTGTACAAGAAACATTTTCTGGCATAGACCATATGTAAGAAAAAAACAAATCTCAATAAATTTAAGACAATTGAAATCATATCAAGCATCTTCTCTGATAACAATAATATAAAACTAGAAATCAGTTAGAAGAAAAAATTGAGAAACACAAGAACACTTGGTGTCTAAATGACATGTTATTAGTGAAAAATGGGTTAACAATCAGATCAAGGAAGAAATCAAAAAGTACCTTGAGATAAATGAAAATGAAAATAAAACGACCCAAAATCTATGGGACACAGACAAAGAAGTTCTGAGAGAAAATCATACCATTAGAGGCCTACCTCACAATACAAGAAAAATGTCAAATAAACAATCTAAACTTACACCTAATGGAACTAGAAAAAGTACAACAAACAGAACCCAAGGAAGCAAATAATAAAGATCAGAGTAAAATAAACAAAATAAAATCTAGAAAAAGAAACAATACCACAGATCAATGAAACCAAGAATTTGTTCTTTGAAAAGATAAACAAGATTGATAAGCCCTAACTTAACAAGACTTATCCGGAAAAAATCAGAGAGGACCCAAATAAATAAAATAAGAAATAAAAGAGGAGGAGTAAGAACTCTCATCCCAGAAATACAAAGGATTATGAGAAAATATTATGAACAACTTTATGCCAACAAATTGGATGATCTGGAAGAAATGGGTAAATTCCTAGAAACATCCAACCTGCCAAAACTGAATCAAGAAGAAACAGAAAATCTGCACAGATGAATTACAACGAATGAAAAGAAAACAATAAAAATAAAAAAGAAAAGAAAATAATCTCCCAACAAACAAATGTCCTGGACCAGATAGTTTCATAGGTGAATTTTACCAAGCATTCAAGAAGAATTAATACCTATTCTTCTCAAACTATTATAAAATAAGTTCAAAAAGAGGAAGACTCCCAAGCTCATTTTATAAAGGCAGCATTATCCAAATTCCAAAACCAGATAAAGATGCTATAAAAAAGAAAATTATAACCCAGTATCGCTGATGAACTTCGGTGTTAAAATCTTCAACAAAATATTAACAAATCAGATTCAGTAATATATGAAAAAGATCATACAGCAAAAATAAGTGGGATTTATTCCAGGGATGCTTGTTTGATACAATATCTGCAAGTCAATAAATGTGACACATCACACAAATAAAATGAAGGATAAAAACCATATGATCCTATCAATAGATGCACAAAAAGTTTTTGACAAAATCCAGCACCCATTTATGATAAAACTCTCAATAAAGTGGGACTAGAGAGAGCATATGCCAACATAACAAAAGTTATATATGACAAACCCACAGCTAACATTATACTCAGAAGAGGAAAATCAAATTTTCCTTAAGATCAGAAACAACATAGAGATGTACTCCTTCAGCACTCTTATTCAACATAGTACTAGAAGTCCTAGCCTCAGCAATCAGAGAAGAAAAAATAAATAAAGCCATCTAAATGGGAAAGAAAGAAAGAAATCTGCCATTATTTACAAATGACATGATACTGTATATAGAGCACCTTAAAGATTCTGTCAAAAAACTGCTAAAACTAATAAATGAATTCAGTGAAATAGTAGGATACAAAATAAATATTCAGAAATTGGTTGTATTTTTAAATGCCAACAATGAACTATAAGAAAGGAAAACTAAGAAAACAGTCTCATTTACAACAGCTTCAAAAATAAACGCAAGATCTAGAGATAAATTTAACCAAGAAGATAAAATACACTTGGGGACTTATAAGGTAATGAAGAAAACAATGAAGTCGATAAAAATAAATGGAAACATAAAGGAAACTGTGTTCATGGGTGAGAATAATTAGCATCATTAAAATGTCCATATTACACAAAGTAATCTATAGATTCAATGCAATTTCTTTCAAAAATACCAATGCAATATTTCACAGAGCAGTAACAAATAATATAAAAATTTATATAGAACCACAAAAGACCCCAGATAGCTACAGTAATCTTGAGAAAGAGAAGAAAGCTGAACATATCATGCTACCTGATATCGAACTAGAATATGTACAAAGCTATAATAACCTAACAACATGTTACTGGTCTCCCTTGTTTTGTTTATATTAAAGTCCAGGAGCCATTTTTCTAGACATTCCTGAGTGTTCACTATGATCAGTTGAGCATTTTATTACCAGAAGCAGCTTATCAGCAATAGCAAATTGGAGGCATCACTTTATACTCATCACTCCAAATAGTTTTATTAAAAAATTTTTTTGGTTACACAGCTTTTCTTTTGATAATTTCTATTTTACAATTTCTTGTAGTGAAAAGAATCTATTCATTTCTCTCTCTTGTTTAAATTTGCCATCATAACCATTCTTTTAAAAAAGATTTTATTTATTAATTTTTAGAGAGAAGGGAAGGGAGGGTGAAAGAAAGGGAGAGAAACATTGATGTGGGAGAGATACATCTATCAACTGCCTCTCAGAGCCCCAACTGTCCCCAGCCAAGGACTTGGACCACAGCCTGTGCACGTGCCCCGACTCAGAGTCAAACTGGTGACCTTTTGGTTCACAGGTCCACATGCAATCCATTGAGCCACACCAGTGAGAACCTTTCTCTATCTCTTTTTAATGTTAAGCTTCACTTTTATTCTTCCATTTCTTTTTCTGAGCTTGTTACTTACCCATATCCAAGCATTACTCTAACACCAAACTACCTCCCTTTTGAATACTTATCTCGCACAGAAAATTTGCAGGACTTTGTTAACTATAACTGTGCTAGGGCCACCAATTGTCCCCTTGTTTATTTGCTTATTTATAAATACTTTCTGCCCTCATCAAACATCTATAGTAAGATTAGAATGTAAGATCCCCAAAGAAAGGGATTTATCTTCAGGACTTATGACAGGGCCTGGCACAGAGTACACAGTCAATAAATATTTTTTTGAACAAATTAGACATGATTCTTCTGTGTTGTAAGCATGTTTCATATCGCATCATAAATCACAGTAGATTTTCTCTAATTTGGTATGGAATTATTGAGGGAAGTTGGACTCTAAAAATTATGTGAAAGAGTAGGTCTTTGTAGGCTATATTAGTTTCCTAGGATTGGTATAACCAATTGCCACAAACTGGTGGCTTTAAACAACAGATATCTATTCTGTCATAGTTCTGGAGCTAACATCTGAAATTAAGGTGTTAGCAGGACTGTACTCAGTCTAGAGGCTCTAAGGGAGCATCCTTGCTTATGTCTTCTGCCTTTTGGTGACCTCAACAATCCTTGGTTTTCTTTGTTTGTGCCCACATCACCTCAATCTCTACCTTCATCTTTGTATCACTTTTCCCTCTGTATGTCTTCATCTCTTCTGTATTTTATAAGGTCATGTCACTGAATTTATGGCCCACCTGGGTAGTAGGCGATGATCTCACCTCATCTCTCACTTAATTACAACTGCAGAAACCACTTCCATAAAGAAGGTAACATTCATAGCTCCCAGAGACTGGGCATGTATACATTCCACTACATAGGAGTTAGCTGGAAACAAAATGCATCCTCAAATCAGCTACACTGAGAAACTATCTGCCGACCAACAAGTTGGTTTTCTAATAAAGCTATGAAAGGGTTCCTAGCAAAAAAAGTACTTCACAATGGCAGAGACCTGGAGACCTCCTGCCCCAAAGAGATGCTATACAAAGTGGACAAGAGTACTGTCCCTAGGTGATTTGACTCAAAAATATATTTTTATTTTCTCTTTTCTTTCTTTAAAATAAATATTTTATTGTTATTCCATTGCAATTGTCCCAATTTTTCCCCCTTGGCTCTTCTCTGCTCATCTACCTCCTGCTCCCATGGACAATTCTCACCCTGTTGTCCATGTCCTTGGGTCATTCATACATGTTCCTTCACTAGTCCCTTCTCTTTTTTTCCACCCTTATCCCCCTTCCCCCTCCTCTCTGGTCACTGTCTGTTTCCATGACTCTGGTTCTATTTGCTAATTTGTTTGTTTTGTTCATTAGGTCCCTCTTATAGGTGAGATCATGTGTTATTTGTCTTTTTCCACCTGGCTTATTTCATGTAGCATAATACTCTCCAGTTCAATCCATGCTGTCTTGAAGGGTAGGAGCTCCTTCTTTCTTTCTGCTGTGTAGTATTCCATTGTGTAAATATACCACAGTTTTTTGATCCACTCATTTACTGGTGGGCACTTAGGCTGTTTCGAGCACTTGGTTACTATAAATTGCACTGCTATGAACCATAGGAGTGGGTACATTCTTTTGAATTGGTGCTTCAGGATTCTCAGGGTATAATCCCAGCAGTGGAATCACTGGGTCAAAGGACCTTTGTCCTTTGACAGTTCCTTTTTTAGTTTTTTGAGGAAATTCCATACTGTTTTCTACAGTGGCCGCACCAGCCTGTATTCCCACAAACAGTGAACTAGGGTTCCCTTTTGTCCACAACCTCACCAGCACTTGTTGATTACTGACTTGTAAATGATGGCCATTAACAAGTGTGAGGTGGCATCTCATCATGGTTTTAATTTGCATCTCTCTGATGGCTAGTGATGCTGAGTATCCTTTCATATGTCTCTGGGCCCTCTATATGTCCTCCTTGGAGAAGTGCCGGTTCAGGTCCTTTGCCCATTTTTTAATTAGATTGTTAGTCTTCCTGATGTTGAGTCATATGGTTCAAAAATAAATTGAACCATGCAGTTTGCTTTACATTTCCCTCCCATGCCTCTTTCCATTCTAATGAACATAAAGATGGGTGGGATTTGAATTTGTTGAAGGATATAGTCTGCATGTGGGAATACTGAAAGCTCAGTGAGTCTTATTCATTGTAGCAGGAAGGAAAGACAAATAGCTTCAGTCTCAGGGTGAGAGAAATGAGTGTGTATTGGGGGCTGGAAGACATGGACTTGGGTGCATGGAGTAATTTTAGTTATATGTCAGTTAAATTACAGGGAAGACAGAGTCAAATAAGATTCCTTTAAATTTTCACACCTCCACCCTGAAGTATTTTAAAGTGGTATCTTCAAGCTATAGTGAATGTTAAGAGTATGTGTGATAAGAATAATTTCCTGTAAAAGATTAAGAAGAGAGTTGAGTCTGGAATAGTTACCACCTTTGCCTGGGTGACAATAGAAAGTGCCTTGGCCTAATTTTGCATGTATACGACCAGTATTTTTAATTCATTAATAAAAAAATAAATCCAAAGACCACATGAATGCTGAACCTCTGTTGGCTGTCTGTTCCTGCACAGAAGCTGACCTGGGGCACCCTAAGTTACCATATCTGAATCATGTGCCTTGCTGTTTAACACACTGCCTTCCATAAGACCTAATGTAGAGTAGAATAAAATGAAGGACAGGTCTCTTAATCATATACAATGTGTCTTGGAATGATTTCAAATGTTGTGTCTTCCCTCCAGGGAGCTGGGAGAACAGCCTGCTATTAAGAATGTTCTTGGAGCACAGACACCATGACAATTCTGGGAATTGCCTGGAATGTAAAAATTCCTATGCTCCAGTTCAGTTAGCAGGTGTTTCTCATTCCCCCTGAGGTTTTTATACTGGGACAATGCAGTCATCTTTGCCTATTTCCAGCTCCCCAGTCAGAATAAGACATCCACATCTGTGAGGGGGTACATGTAGGGTGATATGCTCTAGAGTATCCAAATGGACAGCATCCACTAGTTATCCCTGAGTCCTTATCTTTCAGAAAGACCTTTCCTCTGTGAGTCCCCCTGTGACTCTTGTTTGATAGTTTCTCTCGTTAATAGTTTCTTCTGACTGGTAGTTTCTGGATCATTTATTACTTGAAAAAAACACTGGATGTCTCAGTGAGTGACGTGTGGTAATTCCAAGTGACTTTTAGACTGCACCTTTTGGCCCAAGAACCAACCATCTACCACCTAAGGCCAGTGGATTTCTTCAAAGTAAGAAATGGTCCTTTTCTACTCCAAGTTTATGCCCACTGAAGATGCAGAGCCATGGAGCAAGCTGGCAGGCTATTTCCCAAACTCCACATGCAGTCAGGTGAATGCACAAAGAGTTTCAGTTTCTGGGGTTGTTAAAATTGGCATTTTTACATGAGCCCTAAATTTCCTAAACTAATAAACAAATATTTTTTCACTTATTTATATTTTGCACCTAAACTTCAAGCACACAGCTGGCAAAGAATATGTAAATACTTCTGAAGACCTTCCTCTGTTGCAGCCCAGTCAATAGAAATCTTTGTAGCTTTTGCAGATTGTTCAGGCTCTCCAGGCTGTGGCTGGCCTTACTGTGCACTTGGGAAAGCTTCCAAGTGAGTCTACCTGAGTGGCATCCAAGGCCAATTCCAAGCTCTACTTTAACTCTGAGGTGAAAAGTAAGTTGGTCCATATACTATTGTCCATATTTGATTATTTTTTTACTTACAATAAATTCAGTTTCATATAGTTCAATCTTTCACCTTTCAAAACAAGGCTTTCATATTGTGTTTGTAATTACTGAAGGTGCTTGTCTGATTTGCATTTGATATATACACTTTGTAAATAAATATAATTTTAAACATATTTTCTCACTGCAAAAATTGTACATAAGCAACGAAGCTGAGACCAAAAGTGGTTAAGACTTTAGATTCTAGAGTGAGTCAAATATGGGTCTGAAGGCCTCATATGAGCTGTTAGAACTTGAGTAATTTATTGAGCTTCCTCAGTCTTAGTTTTCTCATCTGTAAAATGGTGGGAAATAATACCTAACTTGAAGAAATTAATGGGGGGTAACTGGACTGACCTACAGGAAGCATGTAATTAATGTTTCCTTTTACTCTTCATATTTTCTTTCCACTCCTCTTCTTTTCTTCTCTCCATCTTTTCCCTGTTAACAATGGATCACATAGTGATCAAATGGAAACTCTGCCAGACCAGACGTCCATGCACATAGCATGTTATACAGCTGCAATCAGGGTGTATAGCATTCCTGCTGTGCTTTGTAAATAACTTAATATGCAATTCAGATATAAGGAACACATAACATGCCTCTGGATCAAAGATCAGAATGCTATGGCTTATGAAATTTAGTCCTTTGCCTGCTTTTGTAAACAAACTTTTATTGGAACAACTGAATAGTGCTTGCCCCCCCCATTAATATGTTAAAGCCCTAACTTTCAACATGATTGTATTTGGAGATGGGCTGTTATAGAGAGATTTAAGGTTAAATGAACTCATAAATGTGGGGACATTAATTCAGTAAGACTAGTGTCCTTATAAGAAGAGGAAGAGACACCACAGTCTTCTCATTTCACACACATACACAGATGATAGACTATGTAAGGACACAGCAAGAAGGAAACCAAGAAGGTCCCAGAAGAAACCAACATGGTTGATAGCTTAAACTTGGATGTCCAGAACTACGAAAAATAAAATTTTGTTGTCTAAGCCCCCAGTCTGTGCTATTTTGTTTGGCAATCCAAGACTAATGCAACAACCTTGCCCATTCATTTATATATTGTTTATGACTCCTTTCTCAAGACCTCATGGCTCTCAAAACCTAAAATATTTATTACATAGTCCTTCATACAAAGATGTTATCAACCACTATTCTATATAGTCTTTGCAAGTTATCATTTTAATGGCAGCATAGTATTAACTAATGAACTTCTAGATGTGTCAAATTTATGGTTTTGACAGATATCACAATAACATACGTTTTAGAGAAAATCATTATTTTCTCTCAATTAATTTTTTCCTTTGGAATAAATTCCAAGTTTGGTATGATATGCTCAAAAGGTATGAGCGCCTTCATTATTTTCTATATTGCTATTTAAAAATTTATCTTTATTGACCTACCAGCAGTCTATGGATATATGAATCTTAATAGTACTATTTCCCATGAATAGATGTTAATTTTTGCTATGATTTGCACATGAACATTACTGTCTGTCCAGATCAGCAACCTGAAAGCATCTTCTGCACTCACAGGTGATGTTATACATGCTCTATAATTTGTTCCATTATTATGCTATAATTGTTGCTTCAAGGATCACTTTTGAATTTATATGCTGTTCCTCTTTTGATCCTCTCTTATGCTACCTTGCATAACTTGGATTTTGGTCTTTTTTTCTCTGTACCTGGATTTTATAGTTTTCCCTGTCTTTCTGAAGTGTGGCCCAGAAAGTTATGTTGTTTTTGCATGTTATATTTTCCATACTTCAACATCTCAGTTTGGCTCTATACACTATCACACCAAACCCATGCTTCTCAAATCCCACACAGGGTTCTTCCCTTTTGCTCTGGTGAGAAAGTTGAGTCAACTAGGAGTTACTACTTCCGGGATATAGATCTTATCTTTGACTTGCACACCACATATTACTAGCATCAACTATTCTGATTATTCTGTCATTTTCATTACTGACAAACCCCATTTATATATTATATTTAATACTAATATGGTAGTAATTATATTACAATTATTTTTCTCTAGAAATGACTTAATCTGCTTTTCTTTCCAAGTTGGTTCTAAAATCACCTCACAAAATCCATTCATTTATTTATTCATTCACTCAACAAACATTTATTGAGTGCCAATTATATGCAAGGCATTCTTCTAGGTAGTGGGGATTCACAATGATTAAACAGATAATTGGAGAAAACAGACAATAACAAGGTTAACCAATAAAATAATGGGATATTTTATGGTGATAAGTCTAAAGAAAAAAGTAGGGGAGGAAGATCAAGAATGCTGAGGTGGAGGGTGGGCATTTTGCAATATAATACAGAAGGAAGCCCTAACTGAGCAGATCTGAAGAAGTGACAGAGTGAATCATAAAGATACTTTGGGGAAGGTGATTTCAGGGAGAGAAAACAAAAAATGGTAGATACCAAGAGGAAGGACATCATTCTTGGAATGTTTGAGAAATTATTTCAAGCCAGTGTGGCCAGAACAGAAAAATAATGGGGAAAGTAGAAGAAAGTAAGGTCAAACAAATTATAAGGACAGGTTTAGGTCATGATAAAAACTTTGCCTTCAAATGGAAAAAGACTGAAAATTATTGAAGGTGTTCAATAAATGACAGGTTTTACAGAATCACTTAGATTACTATGAAAAAGAATTGGGAGCTGAACAAAAAATTGGGAGGCCAATGGATGAGTGAGAGTGGGAAGAACTGCTCAGATTCTGGAAATAGTCTAAAAGCATAGCCTAAATAATTGACTGACAAACCATTTGTGTGGTTAAAAGATATGTGGAGTCAAGTGCTTTGGAATGTACAGAGAAAAAGGTGGTGTTACCACTGATAGAAGACAAGGAAGTTGATGGAAGTAAAATGGGGATTCACTTTGAAACATGTTAAGGTTGGTAGTCCTATTAGAAATGCATGCATAAAAGCCTGGCTGACAATTGGACACATGTATCTGGAGTTTAGAGGAGAGGCCTGGAGTTAGATGTATAATGCAGGAGTGAATACAGATAAGAAAAGGAAGCTGCTCTAATTTTTAGAAGTTAGAGAAACAATGAAGAACAAAGAAAAAAATTCAGAAAAAACATTCAATGACATGGAGTTAAACAAGGAGAGAGTCATGCTCTGGAAGCTAAGTGAAGATAATGTTTTTTAGGTAGAGTGATTAACGTAGTCAGATATTGCCAGTAGGTCAAGTTCATTGAGCACTGAAGAATAAGGCTGAATTTTTAAAGATATAGGTCACTAGTGGCCTTGATAAAAAAGTTTTGTTGGTACTGGAGCAAGCATCCAATTGGAGGAAATTAAAGAGAAAATAGGGAAAGAGAATCTAGAGACATCAATATCTATATTTTAGGAACTTTGCTTCAAAGAGCTAGCAGTTAATTGACAGAATTATCAAACCACAGTAAGCTATTAGCAATATACAGACTTCATTGTGGCACAATCAAAACTATGTGTTCACCAAACTCCATGTCATTTCACTATTAAACATACATTTAAAGACTAACTTCTCAGACTCACTGGGAGTGACTGAATTCTGGTCCATGGTATGTAGATGGAAATGCTATATTCCTTGGTGGGCTTCAACTCTAAAAATATTTCCTACTCCATCTTCTAACCTGTTGCATTCAATCTGAGGAGAAATCAGGACCCCTAGAGATGATAGGGTCATGTGTATCTGCATGAAGCAGAGCTCTGCTACCAACCTACTGTCTTCTATAACTATCGGTTTACCTAATTAATCAATCTCAAACTCAACCTCTCAGTGAAAGGACTTTACTTGCTTCTACTTAAGGCTAATCATTCCTTTCAGAGAAGTTTTCTTTTATTATTTCTTTGATTATTGATTTTCAACTATTTTTTTCTTCCTATACAGTTATTATTTAGTTATCAGTTTTCTGGGCCTGCTCTCAATATATCTTATATTTTTCATTTATACATCTCACTGCAATGTGTTTTTTTCTTTTTCTTTATGTTTTAAAATATTTCTTTTATTTGATCTCTCAGTTTTCAGCATTGGCCATTCTATTTTCCATTTTCACCAATGAATTTTTAAATTGTAAAAAAACGTTTTGACCCTCCATTTTTACATCCTAATTATGTCTTTTAAATGGTTCTCACTATTTTCATTTAATGTTCTCTTCTTTACCTTACAGTTAGTTCTGCTCCAATAAAAGTAATGCAGACTGGTTTTTCAAAGAAAAGAAGAAAAAACAACCAACCAACCAACCAACCAACCAAACAAACAAACAAACAAAAAGACTGATAATTCTTAATCTATTTAGTATTTTGGTAAAATTTAAATATTGTGGTACAATACCTAAATTTACCTGCATTTACTAATGAGTCAGGACAAGCAATGCAAAAATTTATAAATTGATAGTTTTTGAGATGTTCTTGAATTTTGAAATTTCTAGTCCTATGTGGTTGATTGGTGAATTTCTTTTTTTATTTTTAAAAAGTGTATTGATTTTAGAGAGAGAGAAAAAGGAGAGAGATAGAGGTATAGAGAGATAGATATAGAGACAGAGAGAGAGAGAGAACGTCCATTTGTTGTCCCACTCACTCATACATTCATTGGTTTATTCTTGTTTGTGTCTTGACCAGGGGTGGAACCCACAACCTTGGTGCAATTGGGATGATGCTCTACAACTGAGCTATCTGGCCAGGGTAAAATTGGTGAATTTCTTTTTTTTTTAAGTATATTTTATTGATCATGCTATTACAGTTGTCCCATTTTTCTCCCTCCTTTATTCCCATCTGCCCTACATCCCCCCTCTCACCAACATTCCCCCCACCACCCTTAGTTCATGTCTGTAGGTTGTACATATAAGTTATTTGGCTTCTCTATTTCCTACACTATTCTTAACCTCCCCCTGCCTATTTTGTGCCTGCCATTTATGCTTCTTATTCCCTGTACCTTTTCCCCATTCTCCTTCCTCCCCCTCCCCACTGATAGCCCTCCATATGTTCTCCATTTCTGTGATTCTGTTCCTGTTGTTTACTGAGTTTGTTTTTGTTTTTAGATTCACTTTTTGATACTTGCGAGTTTGTTGTCATTTTACTGTTCATAGTTTTGATCTTTTTCTGAGATAAGTCCCTTTAACATTTCATATAATAAGGTCTTGGTGATGATGAACTCCTTTAACTTTACCTTATCTAGGAAGCATTTTATCTGCTCTTCCATTCTAAATGAGAGCTTTACTGGATAGAGTAATCTTGGATGTAGGTCCTTGCTTTACATGACTTAAAATACTTCTTTACAGTCCCTTCTTGACCACAAGGTTTCTCTTGAGAAATGAGCTGTAGTCTTATAGGAACTCTTTTGTAGGTATCTGTCTCCTTTTCTCTTGCTGTTTTTAAGATTCTCTTGTTATCTTTAATCTTGAGTAATGTAACTATGATGTGCCTTGGTGTGTGCTCCCTTGGGTCCAACTTCTTTTGGACTCTCTGAGCTTCCTGGACTTCCTGGAAGTCTATTTCCTTTGCCAGATTGGGGAAGTTCTCCATTATTTTTTCCAGTAAGTTTTCAATGTCTTGCTCTTTGTCTTCTCCTTCTGGTAACCCTATGATTCAGATGTTTTAACATTTAAAGTTGTCCCAGAGGTTCCTAATGCTCTCCTCATTTTTTTTGAATTCTTGTTACTTCATTCTGTTCTGGTTGAATGTTTATTTCTTCCTTCTGCTCCAAATTGTTGACTTGAGTCCTGGTTTCCTTCTCTTCGCTGTTTGCTGCCTGTATATTTTTCTTTATTTCACTTTGCACAGTCTTCACTTTTTCCTCTTATTTTGCAACCATGCTCAGCCATTTCTGTGAGCACCCTGATTACTGGTGTTTTGAACTCTGCATCTGATAGGTTGGCTATCTCTTCATCACTTAGTTGTATTTTTTCTTGAGTTTTGACCTGTTCTTTCATTTGGGCCATATTTATTTGTCTCAGTGCTCCTGTTATATGTTGTAAGAGGTAAAGCCTTAGGTATTCACCAGAGCATAGCAGCCCACATTGCTGTGTTGTGGTGTTATATGTGGGGGAGGGGTCATAGAGGGAACTATGCTGCTTTCTCAGCTCTCTCTTGCTTTCAGTCACTTCCCCCACTATCCACAAGCAATTTGGGTCCTTCTGGTGCAAATTCCAGTGTTGGTGGGTCTGTGTACATTCTGGAACCCTGGGCCTCCCCAATGAACTCTCCTGTGAGGCTGGTAGTTTCTCCTGCCACTGCAATACCAACAGGTTATTACAGCCAGAGGTTTTGAGGCTTTCTTTTCCTATGCTGGAAACCTGGGTTGTGTGGTCTGTCTCACTCCCCAGTTGCTCCTCCTGGTTTATCTGCACACAAATATGGGACCTCACAGTGCTCCTGCTGCTGCCTAGATGCACATCCTCTCTGCCCAGCTGCCTGTCTTTGCCCCTCCTTCCAGTATGGATGAATGTTCTTCTTTAAGTCCTTTGTGTCAGACTTCCATACAGTTTGATTATCTGGGAGTTCTGGGTGTTTTTTTTTTTTAATTTGTTGTTGTCCTTCTTTTGATTGTGCAAGGAAGCAAAGTGTATCTACCTATGCCTCTATCTTGGCCAGAAGTCAATTGGTGAACTTCTCGATGAAAACACCTAAAGCCCTGTTCATTATCTATTAACCTTTTAGAACAGCATTCAAGGTCTTCTACAATTTGTGCATGGAGAATTAGTTTAGTATGTTTAGTTTCAAAGTGTGGTTGCCTTCTCCCGACTCCACTATCTGACAAAAACTATTAAAAAGTCTCAAGTAGAATCACTAAGTAATGAGCACATATCTTCTTAAATCAATTTGTAAACTATGAATATAGGAGTAAAAAGTAACATTTTTCTTATAACTTCCCTTAAACTTTTAAGATTTCCATTGATTTAAATTACTATAGTAAGCTAATATTTCAAGTAGTCTGGTTTTGAATGAAAGCATTTTATGTTAACATCCATCAATTACTTGAAAAGACATTTCTGTATGAAGATCAGAGACAATCTGTAACTTTCTTATGCAGATTTTATAATGTCCATCTTAACTCTGGCATAGGATTTCCATAGAAAGAAGACCACAGAATAATAAGAACATTTTTTAAGGATGAAGTTAATACCTATCTTTGTGCTTTTCACTTTATAAACACAAGATTCCTTTAATTCTAAGATGCTGTGAATTGAAATTTGCAACTCTTTTTTTTCCCTAAGGGACAAAAGAAACATTATTATTATTTTAAATGAAAACCTCAATGGCAGGAAGCACCCAGATTTTAAAAGTCAATATAAATGTGAGGAAAAAAAGAGTTTTGCTGACTTGAAGTCTACCTATACAGTATAGCATTTGCAGGTACTGAGATTCAGAAATAGCCTGTGATCACAGATAGTAAGATTCATAAACAGGATTGGGAAACACTCTAAATTGTAATCTTACATTGCCATTTTGTCTCTCTTCCTGCCTTCACTTTCAAATCTTAGGCTGTGGTTGACTAATTCGAATGTGGTAATACCGTCACATACAGCCAAATCTAATCAGTTAAATGTTTTAGACAGTGAAAAAATGCATTTTACTTCATTGATAATTTTCTACATCTTCTTTATCTAATTCATACATTTAATGATTTTGAGCCAAGCATTTAAGGTTTGGTTGAATCTGAAGATAATGTTAACACTTTGTCAAGCATTTGAATTGCTTCCAGCATATTGTAGTATAATCCTCTGTCCACAAACATCCCTTCATTATTGCCTAATTACATGCAAATTTCATAAAATGAATGAGTTTTAAGGACTTGTCAATCTGTCATCCTAGGGACCACTGAAACATTTTGACTGCTAGATAAATAATCAGCAATAATCACACTATGCAAATTTGATATTTTCTGTACAATTATCTGAAACCATAAATAACTGGACACAAAGACATTTGGCATTCTCTCCATGAGATTTGACCTATGGGGTTTTATTCCCTTTTTCCTCTTCTAACAAATGTGCTAGTGGGAAATTTGCCTTTAAAAAAAATTCCAACTCTGCAAATGTACCCAGTGGAAAAATTATGAGTACATAAATACAGAGAGAATTTTGTTTATTTTCATCTGGAGTGTGCTTCCCTTTGGCAAACAATTTTTGTTTCCATTTTAATTTTTGCTTTTGGTAATTTTCAACTTCTTTTTTGGAGTTTTTTTTTTTCCTCATTAATCAAGAGAAAATAGGTAGGGAACATACAGCATAAGTTTATTTGTTTTTTGTAAATTTACTTTCTCCATATTCTGCATCTTATTTAATTTCTCCTCTATAATTCATTTCTGGAGTATCTAATATAGATCAATTACTTGGGAGCATTCAATAACAAAAAGCTAATTATTATTCTATAGACAAGTTCAAAACATATGAAAAATATATTCCGGTGAATTCAAATCTGCTACAAAAATTTTTCCTCTCCCTTTTGTGATCAGTGCCCATGTCATTGTAAGAATTTGAGGACTAATCAGTCCTCTGTACTATTTCATAAAAGCAAGCTGATGAGTTCTTTTAAATAACAATATGCTCTTTACCATTTTATTTGCTACAAAGGCCCTCCAAATTGAAACATTGCTGGAGCATTCGGAGGCCATATTTACGTTTGCTTTGTATCTTTATTTTTTATTTAATTCATTGGGGTGGCATTGGTTCACAAACCAAACAAGTTTCAATTGTACAACTCAACAAAACATCATCTTCACACTGCATTGTACTCCCATCATCCTAAGCAAACTCTCTTTCTGTCCCCATTCTCCCCGACCTTTGCCCACCTCCACCTACCACTATCCCCCTTTTCTTCTGGCTATCACCACACTGTTGTCTGTATCCATGAGTTTATATATATACATATCCTTTCATCTTCTTTCATGCAGTTCCCCAAACCTGCTGTCTGTTCCATTTGTCCATGCCTCCATTTCTATTTTGTTCATCAGTTTATTTTGTTTATTAGGGTCTATATGTATAAGGGGGGCCCCAAAAATAGGAATAATCTTCTGGACAGTGGACCCCTTATAGTAAAGGCTTTCCCAATGCAGTGAGTGTTCTAAGAACCCATCTGTATCAGCACACTAGCTGGTGTTGTTTTGAGAGACTGTGTTCATCTTCAGTCAATGTTTTTGAAGACTCTTTCAATATGCTTGCCCATTTCATGATGGGTGATTTACGAGTGCACCTACCCACACCATGCTGAGAGTTCAGCAGTTTTTCACCAAAAACAGCATAAGCCTCAAGCCCCAACCTCCCTATTCACCCAATCTAGCCCAGAACGAGTTTTTTTTTTTTGTTTGTTTCCCCTAATGAAAAAGTCTCCCAAAGGAAATGGTTTGCTGATGTAGAACAGGTGAAACAAAATAATGGCAGAAGCACTAAAAGGCATCAAAACCGACAAGTTCAAAAACTATTTTGAGCAGTGGAAAAAGTCTCAAGAGGTGTATTGCATCTGTATGCAGAGTACTTTGAAGGTGACCAAAGTTTAAACATGTAAGAATAAATGCATAATTTTTTACAAATAAATTCCAATTTTTGGGCTTCCTCTTGTAAGTTAAATCATATGGTATTTGTCTTTTCCTGATTATCTTATTTCACTTAGCATTGTAATCTCCAGGCCCATTCATGCTGTCATAAAAGGATTGTTTTGTTTTTGCACTTAAGTCGTATTCCATCCTATAAATCTCCTACAGCTTCTATATCCACTTTTCTGCTGATAGGCACTTGAGTTGTTTCCAGATCTTGGCTACTGGAAATAAACCTGCAATAAAACATAGGAGTGCATATATTCTTTCAAATTTGTGTTTTGGACTTCCTTGGATATATTCCCACTTCTGGGCAAAAGGAAGTTCCATTTTTAATTGTTTGAGGAAACTTCATACTGTTTTCTGCAGTGACTGCATCAGTTTGGATTCTAACGGTGCCTGAGGATTTCCTTTTCCCCACATCCTCTCCAAGAACTGTTGTTTGTTGATTTATTGATGGTAACCATTCTGACAGGTGTGAGGTGACATAGCTCATTGTGGTTTTAGTTTACATCTCTCTGATGATTAATGGCATTGAGCATTTTTTTCATGTCCAGTGGCCATCAGTATGTCCCCTTTGTGCAGTTGTCTATTTATATCCTTTGCCTATATTTTTATTTGATTGTCTTCTTGGTGTTGAGTAGTTTAATTTTTTAAATATATTTTGAAAATTAAACTCTTATCCAGTGTATCATTAGGAAATATATTTCATTCAGTAGGTTTCCTTTTCATTTTGTTAATGGTTTCTTTTGCAATTATTTTGTCCTTTGTTTGCCTTGTCCAAGGAGATAGATCAGCAAAAATATTCCTATGAGGAGTGTCTGATATTTCACTGCCTCTGTTTTCTTCTAGCATTTTTATGGTTTTGTGGTTTACATTTAAGTCTTTTATCCTCAGTTTTTTCTTGTGTGTGGCAAAACTTGGTGATCTAGTTTTATTTATTTTTTTGCAAGTATCTCTCCAATTTTCCCAAGTTTATTTATTGCAGTGATGGTCTTTACTGCATTATATGTGTTTGTCTCCTTTTTCAAATATTGAAATAAATATTTACCATAAAGTCAAGGGTTCATTTCTGGGATCTCTGTTCTGTTCCACTGATCTATAGGCCTGTTCTTGTGCCAATACTATGTTGTTTTGATTACTATAGTCCCATAGTATAGTTTGATGTCAGGTAGTGTAACTTCTCCAACTTTGTTTTTTGTTTTTTTCTTTCTCAAGATTGTTCAGGGCATTGGGGTTTTTTGTTTCAACATAAAATTTTGGAATATTTGTTCTAAATCTGTGATGTATGTAATTGATATTTAAATAGGAATTGCACTAAATCTATAGATTGCTTTGGGTAGTATGGGTTTTTTAATGATGTTAATTTTTCCTCTCCATAAGCACAATATATGCTTTCAGATATTTGTATTTTCTTCAGTTTCTTTCTTCAGTAAATCATAATTTTCCTAGAACAAATCTTTAACAACCTTGGTTAAATTTATTCCTAGGTATCTTAATTTTTATTGCAATAATAAATGGAATTGTTTTCTTAATTTCTCTTATTGTTAGTTCATTATTGGTATATAAAAATACCACCAATTTTTGAATATTAATTTTGTATTCTGCTACTTTGCCAAATTCATTTATTAGACCTAATAATTTATAATGGGAGTCCTCAGGGTTTTCTATATGCAACATTATGTCATCTGTGAAAAATGACCATTTTACTTCCTCCTTTCCAATTTGGATACCTTTTATTTCTTCTGGCCTGATCGCTGTGGTTAGTATTTCCAGTACTATTTTGAATAAGAGTGGTGACAGTGGACATTCCTGTCTTGTTACTGATCTTAGAGGAAACTCTTTTAACTTTTGCCTATTGAGTATGATGTTGACTGTGGGTTTGTCATATATGGTTTTTATTATGTTTAGACATGATTCCACTATTCCTATTTCCGAGAGTTATCATAAATAGGTGATGGACCATATCAAATGTTTTTTTCTTCATCTATCGTAATGCTGTTGTGGTTTTTGTCCTTTTTTTTATTTATATAATCTATCACATTTATTGATTTTCAAATAGTGCACCAACCTTACAACTCCATAATAAATTCTACTTGATCATGTTGTATGATCATTTAAATGTATTGCTAGGTTTGGTTTCTAATATGTTGTAGAGGCAGGAGTGTCCAAACTTTTGGCATTTCTGGACCACACTGGAAGAAGAAGGGTTGTCTTGGGCAACACCTTAAGTACACAAACACTAATGAAAACTGATGAGCAAAAAAAGGTTTCAAGTAAATTTGCCGTTTTATATTGGGCTGCACTCATAACCATCCTGGGCTACTTGTGGCCTTTGGGTCACAGGTTGGACACCACTGTTTGAAGAGGAATTTAGCATCTATGTTCATTAGGATTGTTGGGCTATAATTTTCTTTCTTTGTGGTGTTTTTATCTGGTTTTGGAATTAGGATAATGCTGGCCTCATATAAAGAGTTTAGAAATATTTCTTGTATTTTTTTGAAATAGTTTGAGGATAGATGTTAGTTCTTCTTTGAATATCTGGTAAAATTCACCTGTGAAGCCATCTGGTCCAGGTTATTTGTTTGATGGGGATTTTATTATTACTGCTTTGATTTCATTAGTTGTATTTGGTCTACTCAGGTTTACTGATTCTTCATCACTGATTAGTTTTGGAAGACTGTTGTTTCTAGGAATTTTTTCATTTTGCCCAGTTGTCCAATTTGTTGTCATGTAGTTTTTCATTTTATTCTTATAATCCTTTCAATTTCTATGGTGTCAGTTGTTATTTCTCCTCTTTTGTTTCTCATTTTATTTACTTGAGTTATCTTTCTTTTTCTGATGAGTCTGGTTAAAGCTTCATTAACCTTTTTTTTTATTTTTTCAAAGAACCAGCTTTTGGTTTCATTGATTTTTTTGTATTATTTTTAGTCTCTATGTAATTTCCTGCTTCAGTCTTTATTATTTCCACCTTTCTCCTTAATCCAGGCTTTGTTTTTTGTTCTTATTCTAGTCTTTTAGGTGTATGGTTAGATTATTTATTTGAGTAGTTTTTTTTGTTGTTTTTTGTTTTTGTTTTTTTTTTTACCTTTTGCAGAAGGCTTGTAATATTAACTTCCCTCTGCTTTTGCTGTGTCCCATAGATTTTGGATTGGTATGTGTTTATTTTCTTTTTTCTCAAGGTACCTTTTGATTTATTCCTTGACCTTATTGTTAATTCATTCATTTTTAATAACATGTTATTTAGCCTCCATTTGTTTGAGTGTTTTCATTTTGTTTTTTTTGTAGTTGACTTCTAGTTTTTCATACCATTGTGATCTGAGAAGATGGCTGATATGTATTTGATTTTCTTTAATTTGCTGATATTTATTTTGTTTCCTAACATGTAGTCCATCTTTAAGAATATTCCATGTTCACTTGAGAAGAGTGTGTATTCTGCTATTTGAGGATGAAACATTTTTTAAAATATCAATTAAATTCATCTGATCCAGTGTGCTATTTAAGGTCATGATAGCCTTGTTGATTTTTGTTGGAAGATTTAGCAATGATTTCAGTGGGGTGTTAAAAATCCTCTACTATCAGTGTCTTGCTCTTGCTATCTTTCTTAATCCACCAAGATTTTCTTTGTATATTTAGGTGCTCCTACTTTGGGTACTTATATGTTTGCAAGGGTTATTATACTCTTTTGTTGGATCTATCATTTTAGTATCAGACAGTGACCTTCTTTGTCTCTTGTCATGGACTTTGTTTTGAAGTCTATTTTTCAAATATAAGTATTGCTATTCCAGCTTCTTTGTTTGTTTGCTCCCATTTGCATGGACTATTTATTTCCATTCCTTCATGTTTAATCTCTGTGTATCTTTTGTTCTGAGTTGAGTCTCTTGTATATAGCATATATATGGGTCATGTTTTCTTATCCATTAATATTCCACATGTCTTTTGATTGGAGCATTTAATCCATTTACATTTAAGGTTATTATTGATAGGTACTTATTTATTGCCATTTTGTTCTTTATACCTATGTTTCTCTATTTCTTTCTTTTTTTATTTTCTATTCTTCTTAAAACAGGCTCTTTAACATTTCTTGAAATACTGGTTTGGTAGTGATGAATTCTTTTTTATTTTTATTTTTTTTGGTCTGGGAAGCTCTTTATTTTGCCTTCTATTATAAATGATACTATTGCTGGATAGAGTCTTGATTGTAGTTCCTTGCTTTTCACCACTTTAAATATTCCATGCTTATTCTATCTGGTCTGAAGTGTTTCTCTTGATAAATCAACTGACAGCCTATGGGAGCTCCCCTATGGGTAACTAACAGTCTCTCTCACTCCTTTTAAGATTCCCTTTGTCTTTAACCTTTGCCATTTTAGTAATGATGTGTCTTGGTGTGATTCTCTTTGAATATATCTTGACTGGGACTCTCTGAGCTTCCTAAGCTTGTATGATGTTTTTCTTCACCAGGTTAAGGAAGTTTTCAGCTATTATACCTTCAAACAGGTTTTCTACCCCTTGCTCGTTCTCTCCTCCTTCTGGCACCATTATGATGTGGTTGTTGTTATACTTGAAGTTGTCTCAGAGATTCCTTAGGTTTTCTTTGTTTTTATAATTTTTTTTCTCTTTTTGATACTCTGCTTTATGTTTACCACTATCTTGTCCTCTAAATCACTTATTTCCTTACCTTCTCCTTCTAATCTAGTGTTCATTTCTTCTAGTGTATTCTTTATTTCAGATATTGTAGTCTTAACCAGAGTATTCTTTATCGTTTATATATCCTTTTTAATTTTTACTATCTCTTATTTTAAGTTTTCATTGAGATCATTTATTCTTCCCCTAACATTCTTGAACATCCTTATGATCATTGTTTTAAACTCTGCATCTGGTATCTCAGTTGCTTCTACTTCATTTAATTCTTTTTGTAGGATTTCTTCTGTTCTTTCATTTGGTCATATTTCTTTGTATTCTCATTTTGTCTATGTGTATTAGGTAAATCTGCTATGTCTCCCAAACTTGTGCTGATGGCTTTAAGTTGTAGATTTTTGTTGGGCCCAGTGGTATGACCTTCCAGTAGAGCAGCTCAGTGCTCTAGGGATATTTCTTGTGGATTATGTATTCCCTTCTGTTGTAGTTGGTTTTGAATGCTGTTAGACCTTTTGTGGGTGGAATTTACCCTCTGTCTGGATGACTATGACTATGAGGGTAATCTTTTATCAACATGTCTGAGTTGCTGTACAAGGGTTGTCCTCTGAGGCAGAGTTGTTCCCAGCAAGATCTGATGCCTGCCGGAATACTCCTTTGGGTGTGCCACTTGTGTAGCTTGTTTGATCAAGCTTTGATGTGGTCTGAAGCCTACCATTGGTTGTGTTAGTTCTGAGTCCACTTAGGTGGGGTTCAGGTAAAGGTGAATATCAGACATTGTGTGTAACCAGCCTTTGGCTACCTGTCTGGAGCCACCACACTGTTCACTGTTTGTGGCTGCATCTACTGAGCCTGGGTGTGCAAGTGAGGAAGCCAATCTTCTTACTTCAGCTTAGGTCTGGGGTCAGATCTATAAATGGACTAAATCTCCCTGAGGTCCACTTCCACCTGTCGGCTACACTATATGCCCCTGAGTTTGCCTGGTCTTTCTCCAAAGCCTTCCAAACAAAGGCTGTGGAGTGGGTACAGATTGGGTGCAACCCACAGACCCTTCCACAGATTATGATATCAATAAGACAGGTTGAGCAAGGTCAGAAGAATGAGGCTAGATGGTCCTCTACTTTGGGATCACACCTTCAGTCACATAATGAGGGGAAAGCTGCTCCCAATCCAGAGTCAAATGACTCAGTCTCTGCCGGGTTGTCCAATTCTAGCTCTCCCAGGAGGAGCTCAGTGCAGGTTCAAGTTGGGTGCAGCCAGCAGTTTTCTCTATAGGAGAGGCTTAGCCAGTGGAGCCACTGGGCCCAGGAAGACAAATCAAAAGTCTCCTGTTGGAGGTAGTGCCAAGTGAGCCCTTGGGAGAGGGTCAAGCTCTTTGTCCTGGTCCCAGATGATAACCTCCAATGGACACATGCTCTGAATGTCCCAGCTCTAAGCAGCACTATCTTTCCCACACAGAACTGAACTCAGTAGGGTTGGGTATCTGGGACTTGGCAGTATTGATAAAAAAAGTCTCCCTTGGGGGGTGGTGCCCACCAGCCTGTAGAAAGGAGGTTAGTACTTCATTATTTTTCTCAGGATAGTGCAAGCTGAGCTCACAGGGGAGATAAGAGTACCCTCATCCCATTATGTAACCACTCAACTCAACACCTGTCCCTCTTATTCCTAGACCAAAGCTCCTGGGAGATATGTTGCAAAAGTCCCAGCTCTGGTGGTACTCTGTTCCCCCTGTGTGACATAGCTCAGCGGGACAGGGACAGCGAAGTGCTTCAACAGGTTGGGTTGGGAGGGGTGGGAGGCACCAACTGTGAGTTTGAGGTGGGGAACACAGATCCCCTTTCTAAAACCACACAGTTCTGTCACTGTCTGAGTCTCTGCCAAGAGTATCCCCAGAAAAAAGTGCCCCAAGATTCACTGCTGGGTCCAGCTAGCAGATGCCTTCACAGGACCCCAGCATAGCAGAGTGGTGTTGCAGGCAGTTGGGGAATGGGCATTGCACACCCCATTGCAGGCTGGTGCTATAACAATAAGAGTGCTTGTTCCTGGGAAATGGTATTTGAGTCTTGAGAAGGATCCTTTCTATTCCCAATAAACTGAATACTTACATATTTTCTCCACCAGATACTATGTGAGTTCCTCTTCCTGTCTTCATTGCTTTGGGTTTTGAATCTCTACATACAGTTGAGACTCCACACTTTTTATGGGAGGAAGTTTTGCAGCTGAGATATCCCTTTGGATATCTCTCTGGCTTCTAAGCTACTGCAGGTAAATTTAGAGGCCAGCCCTTTCCATGTCTCCACCCTTCTTACCAGTCTCTATGTGGCTCCTTCTGTAAATCCTTGGTTATATTTCAGTTCAGCTTCAGCTAGTCTTCAGTTGGTTATTCAGATTTATTGCTCTACAATTTAGCTGTAAATCTGGTTTGATGACAGGAGCAGGTGAGTGCTCCTACTCCACAGCCATCTTGGAATCTCTGTGAATATCTTTAAATCAGTATAGCACAGACAATCGCAAGTTTTATCAAGGTTTAAAATCCAATTAAAGCAATTACAGTAATTTAATAGAAGCTTTAATACACCACCACATTGAGACTGGTAGGAAGTACGGAGGCACAAGAGGGCTGGCTAGGCTCGCATGGGCAGCAGCTGAATTTCTGGAGGGAAATTTCAGTAACTGGGGGTGTTCACCCTAACAAGTGTGTTGTCTAAACCCCAAGCTGGGATCCCTAGCCTAGAGCTGCAGAACAGAGAAAGACACGCACATAACATCTAGCAGTAGGAACTCTGTCTGCCTGAGAGGGATCACTAAAGACTCAGATACCCTGTTAAAGAGCCAACACAGAAAATTTATCCTAGGCTTTGGTGGAAGAATGGAAAAGTAGACTAGAGTCATGTGAAGAGAGTCTGGGTTTGGTGGCTCAGAGAAGAGAGCTAAAGGGTCAGCTGCCAGGATCCCTGTGTTCTTTCATTCCACACACTGCAGAAACCATCATTCTCAGATAGAGCACTCACTTTCATGAGGTATCAGCCTAAGAGGAAGCAATAGCCTCACCTACAGGAATACCTCTCACCCCAAATTGTGGATTTAAGACCTGCTGAGTACAGCTGGAAACTCTATTAGTGATTAAGTCTAAAAGAGAGACTTCAGGCAGAGACGTAACTCTGGAAGATTTAAGACTTTAGTGGACCTTTTTCCTGGGCCCAGTGCTTATAAAAGTCAACTTTGGTGCACAGCCTGGTCCTCCCTGCAAGCACCCAGGCCCATCAGAGGGAGCCACAAGTTGTGGATCACAGATAGCTTCAAACAGGTTGTCCAGGGCCAGTCACAGGGAGCATTTGACATATGCACCAGGGTCTCTGAAGATCTACTTAATACACTGAAAGAAACACAGAGAGGGAGCCAAAATGGGAAGACAATGAAACAGGTCCCAAATGAAATAACAAGAGAATTCTCCAGAAGAAGAACTAAATGAAATGGAGGCAAGCAATTGATCAAATGCAGAGTTCAAAGTAATGACTATAAGGATGCTCAACAGCATTAAAAAATACATAGAAATCATAAAAAAGGAACAGTCATAAATAAAGAATGTACTATCTGAAATAAAAAATATATCAGAAGGAAAAAAAATGTTGGTTAGATGAAACAGAGGATCAAATCAGTCATTTGGAAGATAAGGTAGAAGAAAACACCCCTTCAGAGGAGCAAAAAGAAAAAAATAATTAAAAAAATGAGGATAGTTTAAGGGACCTATGGTACAACATGAAGTATAACACATCCACATCATAGAAATACCAAAAGGAGAACAGACAGCAAGGGATCAAGAACTTGTTTGAAGAAATAATGACTGAAAACTTCACTATTGTGGTAAAGAAAATACACATAAGTCCAAGAAGTGCAGAGAACCACAAACAGGCAGGACCCAACAAAGTCCACACTGACACACATAATAATTAAAATGGCAAAGCTTAAAGAATAAAAAAGAAAATCTTAAAAGCTATGAGAGAAAAGCAGTTAGTTACATAAAAGGGAGCTCCCATAAGACTTCCATAAGTGGAACATAAGATGTTCACAGAAGCATCTCAGTCCACAAAACACTGGCATGAAATAGTCAAAGTGATGAAAAGCAAGGACCTATAACCAAGGCTACATTAATGAGCAAGACTATAATTTAAAATTGAAAGAGAAATAAAGAGCTTTCTAGACAAGAAAAAGTTACAAGAGTTTGTTACTCCCAAACCGGTATTGCAACAAATGTTAAAAGGTTTTAAGAAGTAGAAGAAAAGAGAGGAAAATATTAAAAAAATAAAATGGAAATAAATATGTATCTATCGATAATCAGTTTATATGTAAATAGATTAAATACTCCAATTAAAAGACATAGAATAGCTGAATGGATAAGAAAACAAGATACACACACACACACACACATATATATATATATACATATATATATGTGTGTGTGTGTATATATATATATATATATATATATATATATATATAGCCTGTCTTCAAGATCCCCACCTCAGAAAATAGAATACACACAGACTAAAAGTAAAGGGATGGAAAAAGCTATTTCATGCAAATGGAAAGGAAAAAAAGCTGAGGTAGCAAAAATTATATCCAACAAAATGGACTTTAAGATTAAGGCTATTATAGGAAACAGAAAGACACACATAATGTTAAAGGGAACAACCCAACATGAGAACATAAACCTAGTAAACATTTATATATCAAACAAAGGAGCACCTAAATATGTAAATCACATCTTGGAAGACATAAAGAGATGGACAGAAATACAGTCTTAGTAGGGAATTTTTATACCCCATTGGCTTCAATGGATCAATCTTCCAGGTAGAAAATCAACAAGGAGACAGCAGCCTTACATGACACTCTAAATCAAATAGATTTAATATATATCTCAGAACATTTCACCCCAAGCAGCAGAATAAACATTATTTTAAAGTGCACATGGAACATTTTCTAGGATCAACTACATGTTAGGACACCAAACAAGTCTCAATAAACTTAAAGAGATCAAAACTTATCAAGCATCTTCTCTGAACTTAATTCCATAAAACTAGAAATCAATCACAGGAAGAAAACTGAAAGATACGCAAAGACATGGAAGCTAAAAAACAATTAATGGGTTAACAGTAAGATCAAGGAAATAATCAAAAGATACTTTAAAACAAATGAAAATGAAACAGAACAATGTAAAATCTGTAGGACACATTGAAAGTGAGAGTAGTCCTAAGAGGGAAATTTATAGCATTACAGGTCTATCTCAAGAAGCACAAGGAAGTTTAAATAAACAATATAATTTTACACTAAAGGAACTTGAAAAAGAACAACAAAAAAACCCAAGATGAGTAGAAGGAAGGACATAATAAAGATCAGAGCTGAAATAAACAAAATAGGTTATAAGTAACAATACACAATATCAATAAAACCAAGAGCTAGTTCTTTGAAAAGATAAACAAGATTGACAAACTTTTAACCAGACACATCAAGTAAAAAGAGAGAGGACCCAAATAAATAAAACCAGAAATGAAAGAGAGCTAATACAAAGTAATTACAAAGGAATTAGAATACCAAAGAAACACAAAGGATTATAAGAAAATATTACAAACAACTGTATGCCAAAAAATATTGAACAACCTGAATGAAATGGATAAATTCCTAGAAATATACAATCTTCCAAATCTAAATCAGGAAGAATCACAGAATCTAAATGGACAAATTACAACTAGTGAAATTGAAGTAATCATAAAAAAACTCCCAACTAACAAAAGCCTTGTTCCAGATGGCTTCAGGATTAAATTTTACCAAACATTCTGAGAACAGTTCTGCTTCTCAAGCTATCCAAAAAATTCAGGAAGAGGGAAGACTTCCAAACTCATTTTACAAGTCCAGTATTATCTTAATTCCAAAACCGGATAAAGGCACTAAATAAAGGAAATTATAGGCCAATATCCCTTATGAAAATGGATATTAAAATTCTCAACAAAATATTAGCTAACTAAATATAGCAATACATCAAAAAGATCATGCACCATGATCAAGTGGGCTTTAATCCAGGGATGCAAATGTGGTACAATATTCACAAATCAATAAATATGATACACTACATAAACAAAATGAAGGCTAAAAACAATACAATCATATCCATAGATGTAGAAAAAGCATTTGATAAAATCCAGGACCCACTGATGATACAAACTCTTAGCAAAGTGGGAATAGAGGAAACAAACCTAAATGTAATAAAGACCACATATTACAAGCCCAATACCAGAATCATACTAAATGGACAAAAACTAAAAGCATTCCTCTTAAGACTGGGAATAAGATAGGGATGCATGCTCAGATGAGAAAAAGAAATAAAGGGCATCTAGATTCTAGAGTAGGGAGTATAACTATCATTATTTGCAGATGGCATGATACTGTACATTGACAAGCCTAAAGATTCCACCAAGAAACAACTAGAAGTGATCAATGAATTCAGTGAATTCAGGATACAAATTTAATATCCAGAAATAAGTTGTCTTTTAATATGACAATAATAAACTATCAGAAAGGGAGAGTAAAAAAAAATCCCACTGAAAATGGCTTCAAAAAGAATAAAATAACTAGGAATAAATTTAACCAAGAATGTAAAAGACCTGTAATTGGAAAATTATAAGACACTGAAGAAAGAAACTGAAGAAGATACAAATAAGTGGAATCATATACCATGCTCATGTATAGGAAGAATTAACATCATTAAAATGTCTATACTACTCAAAGCAATCTATAGATTCAAAATAACTCCTATCAAGATATCAATAACATATTTCACAGATCTAGAAAAGATATTCCAAAAATTTATATGAAGCCACAAAAGACCCTGATTAGCAAGAGTAATCTTGAAAAAGAAGAACAAAGTTAGAGGAATCATTCTACCTAATAACAAACTATACTCTAAGGCTATAGTAATCAAAACAACATGGTACTTGTATAAAAACAGACACATAGATGTTTGGAACAGAATAGAGAGTGCAAACATAAACCCATACCTTTAGATCAGTTAATATTTGACAGAGAAGGTACACACATACAATGGGATAGTTTATTCAATGATTGGTGTTTGGAAAATTGTACATATATCTGTAGTAAAATGAAACTAGATCACCATCTTATACTACACACAGACTAAATTCAAAACGGATTAAAGAATTAAGTGTTAGACTTGAAGCCATAAAAATGCTAGAAGAAAACATAGGTAGTAAAATCTTAGACATTTCTCATAGCAATTCTTTTTTCTGATATATCTCCTCAGGCAAGGGAAACAAAAGAACAAATAGACAAATAAGACTATATCAAACTAAAAAGTTTTTGCACAGCAAAGGAAACCATGGACAAAATAAAATGACAACACACTGAATGGGAGAACATATTCACTGATACATCTGATGAGGGGTAAATAACCAAGATTTATAAAGACCTTATAAAACTGAACACCAAAGAAGTAACTCATTTAAAAATGAGCAAAGGACCTGAATAAACATTTCTCCACGGAGGACATACAGATGGCCAATAGACATATGAAAAGATGTTCAACATCACTCATCTTCAGAGAAATGAAAAACCACAATGAGATACCACCTCACACCTGTCAAAATTGCTATCATAAAAAATCAACAAATACTAAGTGCTGCTGAGGATGTGGAGAAAGGGGAACACTTTGGCACTGCTGGTGGGAATGCAGTTTGGTGCAATCACTGTGGAAAGCAGTATGATGTAACCTCAAAGAATTAAAAGTGGAATTGCCTTATGACCCAGTGTTTTCACTTCTGGGAATTCATCCAGAGACACTTGAAAGAGTAATTCGAAATATGTGCACTCTTGCATTCATTGCACTGTTATTTACTATAGCCAAGATTTTAAAGCAGCCCAAATGTCTACCAGTAGATGAGTGTATAAAACTACTATGGTATATTTATACAATGGAATACTACTCTGCCTTAAAAATAAGAAAATTTTACCCTTTGCGACAACATGAAAAGACCTGGAGAACATTATGCTAACTGAAATAATCCAGTCAGGGAAAGACAAGTACCATACAATTTTACTCATATGTGAAATATAATAAACAAACTGAACTAACAAGCAAAATAGAGATAGACTTATAGATAGAGAACAGGTTGACAACTCTCAGGGGTTGGGAAATGGAGAGATTAAGCAAAAAGAAAAAAAAAAACTCATGGAAATAGACAATAGTGTGGTGATTGCATGGAGAGGAGGTGGGTGAAGGTGAAAAAGGGTGTCAGGGGCATAAATTGGTAATGGAAAAATACAATAAAAATATACTATTAAAAAAGCTTTGATTGGTTGATTGATTTATTGATTGTAGGAAGAGGGACTTGTTAGTTTTCATCTGGCAATGTCATGAACTATGAGTAAAAATGAAAGGAGACTTTGCTTCTATGTTATGTTAATGGTGGCACTCATTAATAGAAATCAATCCAGTATGCCAATTAAAAACAAAACACTGAGGAATCATTTGATATAACTATAGGGTATTAATATTAAAATTATATAGGCTAGTGAACTACCTTGGTTAACATTACTTAGAAGGATAATGAAAGAGTGCTTTTCAGAAACTTGGAATTTAAAAATAATTAATAAAGTATTTTGTACCACATTCACTCATTTTCTGTTGTAAGAGAGGCCATCAATCAATATAATGTCACCCTGTCTCATTGATACTACTTACCCTGTGCTCAAATCAAACACATGAGGGCAACTTGGGAAGAAAAACAAAAATTCTCTTGCATATAGCTGGCAAGTTCAAAACTAGCTCATGGAAGACCTCTTCCCTCATGGGTTGTCCTGGAAGTACTGTGTTTCATTCTAGTTTTCAACATTTCCATAGCAACACCAGGGCAGGTACATTGTAATGGATAATCACAAATTGCTTCAAGACCTAAGGCAAAATTTTCAACTGATAAAGGAAGATAAAATATGTTTCATAAAAACCACCTTTGCAAAATATATAAAACTGTTCTTATGGGTGAGATAGAGACATGAATGTTGAGGTCACAGCACACCGATGTTATTTAACCCTAGAAGAATGACTTTCAGGACACCCACAGAAACATCTACTTATTATACTGTGTGTTCTGAGTGTAGTAGAATTGTGACTTGTGCCTTGTCATATTTTACCGCCTAGTTATGTATCAAAAAGATTAAGACATAAGTATGATACTTTTATTTACACAATGCACATTTTGTTAGGCAAATTTCAAAGGCTATTCCACATATAACCTTAAGTAATAGCATTAAATACCATTAAAATATTATGCTTTGAAAGTAAGATTGGAATTTAGAATGTGTACTTTAGATGTCTTATCGTATAGAACTACTCCTGTAGTTCTGCTTTCATCCAGTATTGATGCTCTACAACTTTAATGTGTGGTTTTCTACCTGAATGAAGCTCCACTTATAAATAAGGTGGGTGTGTTGCGTGTGTGCATGTGTATGTATACTTCCTTGGATTCTAGGTATGAATAAAATCTTAAATAATTTGGAATCAGACCGTTTCAACTGTTCAATCATCTATGCAAATTAGCACATACATAGATACTACTTTATAAAAAATTCAGTCGCTGCTTTCTGAAGCATAGTCTAAGTCTTTCACGTACATGGCTATAATAGCATGCACTGTTCTAGAAAGTGTCAAATTTTTTAGAAAACATGGACTTGCAGAGGGGGTTTGTTTTAAGAAAAATAGTTTGCAACTGACTTGGTAAAGTAATGGTTTATTTTTGCTTATGCCATTTAAAGCACATTCCTTTTATTCCTAGAAAGATATTAAAATAATATTATATTATTTTAAAAATAAGGTCTATCTACATTATTTTCTCTGGTCCTTTTCTTGAGTATATATTATTGAATACCCACAGTTACTGCTGCAATTTTAGTTATTGCAAGAAACCATTATTTAGAACATTTTTTCTAAAATTTCTGAAGTTTTGGCTTACTTTAATTGATAAGCAAATGAGAAAAACAGACCCAGTTAATGGGCTTGAGCTTTGTGTGTTCTATCCTCTTCAGAACTGTGTTAGGACTTTACGAACTCAGTGAAATCTTTCTTGTGAGTGTCAGGATGCTTGAATCAGAACCATCTGAGAACTTTCACTTATTGGCCTGTAGGTTTCAGAAGCTGTCATTATCTCACTATCATTATTACTGATGTGGTTTGGAGTAATAAAAAACAAAACAAAACCCTTTTAATGGCACAAATAAAAAGAAAAGAGATAAAATATTCTCCTTTGGTGTATTTACATCACAACTTTATTTTGAACATATTAAAGCTTGTTTTGATGAATTGTGTTTAACTTATTTGCAGTCATTGCAGTCATGAATATGACCTATCTTCCTTTATTATTTCTAAAGAATTAGAAACATGCCACTTACTGTTAAATGTGTCACTAATAATAGTTAAAAATTTTCTTTACAAAGTATCATAGCAAGTTCCTTTTTCCTGTAAAAAAGAACATACAACTAGAAAAATACAAAAATTACATAAAAATGATTATAAAGCAAATACTATGTAGTCACCTCCATACTGAGTATTGTTACCAGGATCTCAGAGCCTCCACTTGCACCCCTCCCTTGTCTCCTCAAATGCATAAGACTGCTTTGATTTCATAATTATCTCCTTGCTTTTCTTAATAGTTTTTAAATATATTGATGTACTAAATGATATGTTAGTTAGCTGATGCATTATAAAAATTAGTCTATGGCTCATTTGATTCAGTGAGATTTAGTGGTGGTTATACCTGGCCATCATGAAAAACAGAGGCAGAGACATGCCTTGACATTCTTCTCTGCCTCCTGCTTGCAGGGTAACTGCATAGAAAAAACCCTATAGTTCTCCTATGTGTCATCACATGTGTGAGGCCACCCCCCCTACACACATCCAGCAATTCTTCAGTGCATCAATTTGATGTTCTACTATTTAACTCAACTCTCACACTGTCTACTTGGAAATACTGTCAGATTCCACAGGTTAAGGGCTCAGTCTCATGAGTGCTTTGATCTCACTTTGGATGCCAATAGCATATAGTAAGTCCTCCAGTTACCCACAACTTCTGTTTGACCTGACTACAAACCAAGGGTTCCCATGACCTCTCCTTGGGTTCAATTAATTTGCTAGAGCAACTCACAAAACTAAGGGAAACACTTTTGTTTATTAGTTTTTTAGAGGATACTGATAAACAACCAGATAAAGAGATACATAGGAGGTCTGTATGGGCTCCAAGTGCTGGAACTTCTGTCCCTATGGTGTTGAGGTGCATCAACTTTCTGATGTTCATAAGCTGAGACTCTCACATCTGTACTACTGGGATTTTTATGAAAGTTTCCTCACCTAAGCATGATTGATTATTAACTCCATCTCCAGCCTTTCTCTTATCTCTGGAGAAGCATTGGGGGGGATGGGCCTTAAAGCTCCAAGCATCTAACCATGGCTTGGTCTTTCTGGTGAACAGCCCCCAACCAGGAGTTCACCCAGAATGTCATGGTTAGAAAAAAAAGACATTCCTAGTGCTCTTATAACATAGGAATTTACAAGGATTTCAGGAAGCTTGAGTTGGATGGGGTCAAAGATCAAATATTGTAACAAGAGATATTCCTAGTACTCTTATTGTTATCATCAGTTTTGCCATGTATAAGGCACACTTTTTTGCCCAAAGTTTTGAGAGAAAAATAAGGATGCACATTATACATAAGCAGTACTAATTCTGTATCTGTATAAATGTTTTAAAATATTTTTATATGCTTATGCATTAAAAGTGCACTCTTGAAAGCAATAACAATATCTGTATGCAAAATAATACCATGGAATATAATAATTGGTTTTGTTTCTAAATATAAATAAATAAAAATTGAATTAAAAGTTAAAACAAAAGATTTTTTCCTGAAAGTTTGGACCAAAAATGTGTGTGTGCAGTATACCCTGGAGCTCTTTATACACAGCAAAATATGGTAGCTAGAAAAGGGGAGCAAATGGAATTAGACATTGAGCTTAATAAACTGGGGAGCAGGATCTTGGTTTCTTCACCGAGAAGCTACAGTTTTTCACACTGCAGGGAGCCACAGCATTGTGTTCCACCCAGGAGATTAAGATTTGTCCCTTCCCCACTCCAGCACCAGATTGCTGAGGGGCCAGAAGGAAGTTCTGGACCATAGAGTCCTATCAGTCTAACCAGGGGTTGTAAACCCATCCAAAGCCCATGAATGTTTGGGAAGTTGATTGGTTCTTTTGATAAGCACCTGGTGCATCCCAAGCCCAAGCTGATATAATCCCAGGGGAACAAAGAAACACTCTCTCTCCCCCCTGCCCCACCACCCTGTGGTGTACTCACCCTGTTCATTCATGTGCTTTCTCATTTAGAAGCATGCAACCATATGGGTCTAGCAGCTACCAGGGTCCACAGTAGGCAGTGTTGTCTTCGAAAGGACTAATTTCTCTACCTGCCCATCTCTCTCTCTCTTTCTCCCAGAAACCCACACTAACCTCATGCCCTTGCACATCTTCTCTCCATCACCACATGGCCTTAGCAACCATGTAGCCCATGGCCATGGGAACTCCACATGCATGCTCTAGCAGGGAGTCTGAATATTGCACATAGCAATGCACTGCAGCTGGAAATACAAGCTAGCCAGATGGTGGACTGCACAGTACTTTAATATGGAGCAGAAACTCTGGACACCTGCTCTTTTGTTGGACCTACTGAAGACATAATTGGGCCTTATGCATGGTGAAATGGATGGAGATGGGACATTGGGAAGTCAGGAAGATAACTCCCTTAATTTTACATCATCAGTAAAGTTCACTGCAGAGCCACATCCTCCCATGTGGGTCTCGGGAAATTCTTTTCCTCCAGACACCACAAGAACTTGTTTTCCACTGCTAACATTATCACTTAGGAATTTACAAGGGCTTTAGAAACTCTATGACAGGTAGCAGGGAGAATATATAATATATATTATATATATATATATTTCTACTATCTCACAGTGATCTATTTCACTGATTACTGGTACCTTCAGTAAAATATATACCTTATAAAAGAGTTTTGTAAATATCAAATGAGACAGTGTGAGAAAGCAATTAATAAACCACCAGGTATGATAAAGATATGTGCAAAGATCAGTGATAGAATATAGGAGGGTCATTGGCTAACAAGTATAAATCCAGAGACAAATGACCAGGATGGTTGACATCAGGAGTGAAAAAAATAACATGAACATATATGCTGATAGTTTCCAAAAATCTGAAAATCATCTTGGTATAAGGCCTGCCTGATGTTCCTTTAGATTTCAGAACCATGAACAATAGTCCAAATTTTCTAGACAGTTGATTGGAGATCAGAGTAAGGTTTCAGAATCTGGAGCAATTACAACTGTTCAAAAAAAAATGCGGTGTTGAAAACATGAGATTTAGTGTCAGCTGGACCTGGATTTATATCTTGTCCCTAGCCTTTGCTAGCTGCACACATTTAGGCAGGACCTGGGTAGGTACACTTCTAACTGTATGTACCTAGTCTGCTAATTAGGGATAAATGCATCTGTATAGATTGTGAAATAAACTAGATATTATATTCAAATCCTTAGAACAGTGTCCACCATGAAATTTATATTAAAATTGAATTAATTCTTTTTCCAGGATGCAAAGCACTCAAAATGAACTAAGATGACCACTAGTCAAGAAAGCTTGTATGAGCAGAAATTACACTGGTCTCGTTCACAATAGTATCCCCAGTCCTAGTACCTAGCAAGTTCAACTTAATATTTTTATAATATATAAACCAATTAAAGTGATGTCTGGCCCTCACTGGTATGGCTCAGTGGGCTGGGTGTTGTCCCACAAACCGAAGGTTTGACGGTTCAATTCCCAGTCAGGGCACATGCCTGGGTTTCAGGATAGGTCCCCAGCTGGGGGTGTTTGAGAGACAACAGATCCATGTTTCTCTCCCTCTCTCTCCCTACCTTTCCCTCTTTCTAAAAATAAATAAATAAAATCTTTTTTTAAAAAAAGGATATCTGCACTGAGTTGAGCTTAACATTGATTATGCGATTCATTACTTCTTTAAGGATCATTAGTTTTTAGATTTGCTGGACATGACTGGTAAAATGGGAAACAAACCCTAAAGGAAGAACTTCATCAACTAGATACACCATTGTTTCTTAAAACATAGCTGCAAAACTTCACCACTACCTTTACTGTGAGCTTCAGACGTAAGAGCACTTGAGGTTCTCAAGTTGCACTTTAGGAGAGTAGCTCTCAAAATTCATTGTGTACTGAAATCCTCAGTGGAGCCTTTAAAAGTCTCCATACCAGGTCACATCCTAGACCAATTAAATCAACATCTCTGAGGGAGGGACTCAGGCATCCATGTTTTCAGACTCCACAGGTGATTTCAATGTTCATTTAAAGTTGCAAACCAGAACCTCAGGATTTGCTGTACGTCAGGCCCTGTTCCAGGTGTTGGGCAAGCAGCCACAAAACATCTTGCTTAAAAAGCTGTCAATTCCCTCAAATGTTATAGCCTGGGTATGTGCTACAGGTGTTGTCTATTACCACACACCCATGGCCATCGAGGAACTAGGAGATGTGAAGTGGATGTTCACAGAGGTGGGTAAAGATGGACCTGACTCAAATACAAATTAAATACCTTTGTTAAACAAATGAAGATTATTTTTATATATTTTGACCTGAGCTCCTACAAAGGCATCCAACTGCTGAATGCCCAGTATCCGCAGGTCACAGAGGCAGTCACCTATATGAACTTATTTGAGGGGTGTTGGGGAAAGTCTCTGATCTCAGCATTTCTTCATCTATTCCTAAGTAACATATCATCCCAATACTCACTGGCTTAAACTGACAACAAAACTTATTTCATTTACCAAATCTGAAATTTGAGCAAGACCCATGGTGACAGCTCATCTTTGTTCCCTTTGGATTCAGCTGGGATGCTCAAAGGAGCTGGCTAGCTGTGGGTGCTGGTGGTTAGCTGGCACTTCAGCTCTGATTGTGCCTCTAACACCTACACATGGTTTTCTGTGGTGGTCAAACTTCCATATAACAGGGTGGTTTGTCCAAGGCACATATACCCCAGGAGGGAGAGCTGGGTAGAAGCCATGTTGCCTTGCCTTTTCTAGCCTAACCTCTAAAGTCATGCAGGTTATATCTGTGTTTTATTAATTAAACATGAGTCACTAAGGTTGGCCATTTCAAGACGGGAAGCATTAGACTTGGCCTTTTGATGGGATAAATGTCAAAATATTTGAAAAAATTCTTTAAAACCACCTTGTTCACAGGTGGCTACCTGCTTCGGAGTGCTTTGTTTTCATGTCCACAGGATTGTGCATTGAGCAAAATGTCTTGATCTTCCTGACCAAATGACTCATATCTGACCAACAAAGGTGCTCATGTGGAAATTATATTTTCTGCATTGGTATTATCAGCTTCACATCCTTACCCCTTGACTTCCATGCCTCTAGGGGAAGCATTTTGCTTGCGTCCTTTAAGGGCGACAGAATTTTCCATTTCCCTAGGGATTTTAACACTTAGGTGGATGCCTTGAGGGAAGTAAGTGAGCTTCTAGATAACTTAGGCTGATTTTCTTAGGAGTCAGTGTTAAAATTTTACCAAAGACTCAAGAGCTATATAGGCAATGGTTATTCTTTTATCTTGTTTTATCATCTTAGAAGCTCAAATAAGTTGTGTGTATTTTTAAGGGATCAGCTGTGTTTGATGTTTCTCTAATATTATATTGTCAGAAATGTATAAAATACATATGCAGAGGTATGAATATAGATATGGAAGTGCACCATACCATTATTGGGTCAAATCTCTTTTGAAATAAGGGATTTAGTTAATAAATAAATGAATAAATAAAATCATAAACAAAAAGCAAATAAATAGCAAGTGTTCACCAGAAAAAGAAATACTTTTCACAAATGAAGGTTTATAGAGGGATAGAGTTACAGTTAAATTGATATGTTTCAAATTAGCCCATGTCCACTTGGCTTTCCCCCAAAATGCTAGAATGAGTGTATAAAAATTTTTGATACTTTTCAGTTTGATTCACTGGACTTTGAACCCCACACACATCATTGGTTTGTGGGGGGGAGGGGCAGTGATTTCCGTATAAGGAGAAGCTGTGTTGCTTAGATGTCAGACAGGCCTGCGTTCAAGTTCTTTTTTCACTATTTCCCAGCTCCCTGACTTTGAATAGGTTAACTTGAATCTCTTCTCAGTTTTCCACAGAACAGAGGTAACACAAAATTAGTAAAATGTGAGGATCAATTGGGATATGTTTGTATTATCTAGTCAGTAGGAAACACAGTGCATTACTGTCTTCTTTCCAGACAATGTCAGCATGTCAAATAGAAGTGTGTTCTCGAAACCTACATGTTGAATGAATGGTTGATTGAATAATAATCATATGCAAATTAAATCCTACTACTATTCACAGAAAGTGAATATTCCCTATACTCTACCTGATTGAAAAACATATTTGCATGCATATATATATATACATATATATTTTATATATATATATTCCAAATATATATGAAGACACACACACATATGCAGGAGGCCTGTCCATAAAGTATCCAGCCATGTGCTATGAAAAATAGAGACATTTATTGAAGAATATATAATATACAAGAAACATTGTATATAAGACAATGGCACCTCAATCCCCTTAAAAGTAGACACTTTGGGACCTCACACAGTTTTCCCAATAGCCATTAGCTGTCCTGTCCTGTTTTCCTGAATCTCATCAATGGTCTGAAATCTCTTCCCTTTCAACAGTGATTTTAGTTTTGAGAAAAGCCAGAAGTCACAGGGCCCCAAATCTGGGCTGTAGGGAGCTTGAGTCAACTTGGCAATTTGTTGTTTCACCAAAAAACTCTGTACAAGACATGATGCATGAGCGGGTGTGTTTTCGTGATGAAGCTGCCAACCACCAGTTACCCATAACTGCAGCCTTCTGAATCATCCGAATAGTTTCTGCAGAGGAATGTTCAAGCTTAATACAAAATTTGATGCAGATTTGTTGCTCTACTCACTCAGTCATTTTGAAAGGGATGGCAACACAGTACACATGCTCACGCCATGGCAGAGTCTACTGCCTCCATGGTGAAGTCATTGTTCACACATGCACATTCCAGTCCACTCTTCTTGGTTGCCAGGTTTCATCACATCACGCAAACTGCTCCCTTTAGATTAACATTGGTTGAACTTTTCCCAGACAGACCTTGTGTATAGTGTTTCTATTTGAATCATACTCTAAGTTTTGATGATTATCATTACGATTTTTTTTAACAGGATGTATTCAAAATGTGTTTATTGGGATGGTTCCCCACTCACCTGGATTTAGGGTGCTTTCAGTGCTATTTCCTTCTGAAGGAGTGTTCTTCCATAAGCCTTGCTTTCCCTTCTGGAGGCTGACAGAGGACAGTGGAACCGGCAGCACAAAACACTATCATTTATGCACGGCTAAGGACAGTGGTGATTTTATAGCATCTGGGGTGTTTCACATCCATGAAGTAGGAATTGGGGCTCTGCACCAGGTGCTTCTTGTTTTTCCTCTTCTCCTCTTCTGGAGAGGGATGAAGAAGGAAAATTTAACAGAAAAAAAGTAATTAACCATCTTAGTGAGAGGCATGTAGTCATGGGGAGGTCGTCACTGCCAGAAAGCTATCATTGTTTAAGTTGCGTTTTAAAGGATTATAACCTTTATCACTCAACACAGGCAGCAAAGCAACTTTGTTTTTCACATAATTCTTCTAAATTGGGTTTATAATTTACTAAGACAATAAGGATCAATAAATCAATACATGTAAAAGGGCTACAATCCTGGGACTCCTTTAAACATTTCACTTTCCTTCAGAAATAAATGCTTTCCTAAGTTAGTCAAGTAAATTGTGTGCATGTGTGTGTATTTCTTTCTTTGTAGAAAAGATATTAGAAGACATAATAGCTGTCAGTATAAAGCATTTTCCCTTCTAAAGACCAAAGGTTCTCTCACTCCACTGTGCTACAGGAGAATGCCATTCTCCCAACCCTGATTTCAGGTGCTGGCTTTGTTATAATTCAGTTACATGTTACTGCAGGGGAAGGGGGTCTTTGGGCTGCTAGAGATGGCAGCACTCTCTGACATCACCTTCCTCAACTAGGAATTAAATCATATGTTTTTGTTTTTCAAATGGTTTTCAAAAATTTCAGAAAATAATTAAAGCCCCTAAGTACATCTTTCAAATAGCCTCCCTGCAAAGTGGTCTCAGAATTGTGACCTTTGCTGAAACTTAGGCCTTCTTGTGCTGGAATACCCAAAATTGCAAGTTATCAATCACGGAAGGTGCTCTTAATTTTATCAGCACTCTGATGGCTGCTGATATGAAATGACACAAATTTGGTCAGTGTGACCCTTTTGGTAATGCATCTTCACATCTTTTCAAATGCTTAAAAAAAGAAGTAATGCATATTCTCCAACTTTTCTTTTCCTCCACTTGACCCAGGCTCACATTAATTACCAAATTCTTCTACTTTGGTTCTCAAGCTCCCTAATTTTTTCCCTTGTGCACTTACCTCAGGACATCGCATTGACACTGTGATTTAGTGGTAGTTGTTTGTGCATATGCATTTAAGATCAACCATTTCTGTTTACAAAGATTACTCTGGACAATGAGGTGATCCAGTGTTGTGCTGACATTAGCTCTCACAGAGCTAAAGAAAATTGGTTAGATAATGATGAAGACATTTCAAGGACTTTCCTAGAATGTAATAGCTTTCTCTCTGGGTCAGTCAATGTTTCACATTGCTTAATTTTGCACATTCACTCAGGTAGCTGGAATAAACACATGAAAAGGCATTGGGAAGTCTCTTCTACTGTTTTACTTCATAGAGGAAATGTTATATATAGCGCAGAGGTTCAACTCTGGCTTTTCTTAGAATCTCCTATGTGTACAGAATGGTGAGCACTTAAAATACACGGGAGCCATATAAAACGTGTGACTGGTTGATGATTAATGATTTTTTTCCTGTTAAATTTTGATGAGCTTACAGAGGGGGAATTCAACTTTTATTGAAATTAGCAGGGTTAATATTTGGGGTTTTTTTCACTATTTCTGTGGTGAAAGTACAGCCTGGTACTATTGTGCAATTCTGTAGCACACAGACAACATCGGAGATAATGTATTGACATACATAAAAATAAAAATTATACACTTTAATTTATTAATTGAAAAGAAAAGTCTAAGGACAATGTGACATTGTAAAAAGATGGAGTATATAAGAACAAATTTTAAAAACATTTGACTCTTTGCTTATAGAGGAGTAGACAGTTTAGAAGCATCTTACCAATGTTTGGTTTTCCTCAGACCAATAAACAAAAAACACTGAAGGACAGGAAATGTCCAGTTAGCCAAAGGCTCTGGGCTTTGAAGAAGAAAAACAAACAAAGTCTGTTCAACACTGAGTTTAAATTTCTCTTTCTTAGCATTCTGGGAAGGTTTATATGGAGACTTCCTATTATAGACTCTCCTTTTCTTTGAGGGCAGTTATTTAATCATTTTCCTCCCTCCAACAGCCATATGTTCTCCAGGATACATTGCCCAAACTCATTTCATCTTTTATGTATTCTATATTTGTATTCACATTTTTTTTTCCTTTTTGAGGCATAAATAAATTATGTGTTTCTCTCCCCAAGTCAATGGGTCTTTCTATGAGGAAAACTGAAGATAGTCTAATACCTATAAGCTATCATATGCTACCAGGCATTGTTGCTAAGATTTTTACTGTCAAATTAAAAGTGAAATAAAGAATAGGTACATTAAGTAAAAGTCAGAGTTGCTCTTTCTGTCACATAGCAGTCCTCTAGTATATTCTGCATGTATATATGGACATCCTTCTGAAACACTCTTAGCTATAACATTTGAATAGTGTGCATAAATGCTATTGCTTACCAAGAATACTTAATTTTTAGAGTTTTCACTTAAATTGAGTGTATGGCCTTAGAAAGAAGGATACTATTTAAATTAATATCAAGTTTCTAACTTGGGACACTGGGGACATGACAACTGCCATCCCCTGAGAACAACTGTGAGAGGCAACTTGCTTGTGAGTGGGAGGTGAAGTTCAACTTGGTGAACTGATGTTAATGTTCTTGTGCAATGTCCAGGTAAAAATATGTAGTTTGCCATTGGGTGTGATTTTGAAATTCAGCCAAGTATTTCTGAGCTGGAATGGTAGAATTGGTAGTTATCAACTCCTGTGAAGGTTGATGGGACAACTCAGGAATAGTAAGAGACTAAGAGAGGGAGAGGAAAATAAGGAATATACAGTGTGACAGAAATCAAGATGGTAGAGAACTTTAAGCAAGGAATGACTGACAGTGCAAGATACAGAAGCAATGTCTCTGAAAATTAAGATAGAAAAAAAAACAGGCTGGGCAATTAAGACTATCTTTGTGTCTCTAGTGATAGCCATTTTACATGAGTAGAGGAGAAAGAAGTTGGACTGTTAATTAGAAAGAAGTCGAGAAAAGTTTCAATGAGTTTGGAATATTTCAGTTTTCATGCTTGAAGGTAGCCTTTGTGTTTTCTCTATAATATCAAACTTACACTAAGTATTGCTATATTGACTTAGGAAAATTTACTCAAGCCTCAATTCTAAATAACAACCAAAGTTATATACAGACAGTCCCTGACTTAAGGTGGTTCAATTTAAGATTTTTTGACTTTGTGGTGGTGCAAAAGTAACACACTTTCAAGTAGAAACTGTACTTTGAATTTTGAATTTTGATCTTTTCCCAGGTAGGGATATGCAGTATGATACTCTCTCATGAGGCTGGGCAGCAGCAGTGAGCCATAGTTCCCAGATGGCCAGGCTATTCCAAGATACTCTGCTGATCCTGTGATATTCTGCAGTACACCAGTGTCTTTTGGATACTGTGTTCTGAGTGCCTTTAAGGTAGGCTAGGCTAAGCTATGATGTTTGGTTGGTAAAGTGATTTAATGCATTTTCGACTAACAATAATTTCAGCTAACAATGGGATTTTTGGGATATAAGTAGGATATAACCCCATTGCAAGTTGAGGATCACCTGTATTTTAAACTCCTAGCTATGCCTAAATAACATGGAAATGGAGAATGGAAGTTCTACCATATTAAATTAATAAATCAGTGGTTGGAGGAATACAGGAGGATACTTTGTATATAAACTTTTTATTAGCCAGATTTTAAGTTCAGTATAACCTCAGAGAGGGCATTATTGACCTCCAAATTCAAAGTAGATTCTTGAATACTTCTATCATATTATTCCATTTTTTTGCTTAACAACTAATATCTGTTTTTTTTCAAAATCTATTTTCCCACCCACCCATTATGAAATAAGATCCAAGAGACAAAACTCTGATTATCTTGATCCCAGCTATATTCTTGATACTATGATTAGTTCTTGTAGAAGCATTGAAAAGTGAGATATCAACAAGTCTGTGCCAAGTGAATAAGTGAATAGATAAAGGTTCTCCAACCTAAAGTTTATAGACTTAGAATCTTATTTGATATCAGTAATAAAATAATCATAGCGAATTGAATGACTATAGTGTGGCAGAAATTGCTAAGTACCTATCAAGTCCTCGCCCTAGCAATCAGTTGAGATAAGCATTGATTTGTTCTTCTCAACAGCAAAAAACACTTGAGGCTTAGAGTAAATAAATATTTTGTCCAATAACAAAGAGCCATTAAGTAATAGAACTTGGATTTAACCCAGACTTGCCCGACTCTATGCATCCAGCCTTCCCTTTCCATTGAAGTGTCAGCATCAGGGTTGTGTCCTGCTATAGGAACACTAAGCTGAGGAAGGACATGCAAAGGCTTCTACATAAAAATATATTACTGCTCTACAAGTACAATTATGAGTTGCTTCCTAATCTTTAATTAATATTTGTTTCATATATGGCAAGGCCAAATAATGAGGCCTAGAAACAGATCATCAAAATACTTAATAGAAGTCATAATAAAATAATTAAATATATTTATTATGAAAATAAATAAATTCAACACTATTGCCACTGTTCTTAAGTGCTATATATATTAACTAATTTAATCCTCGCAACAACCTTAAGAGATAAATATATTTTCTCCATTTTACAAGGAGGATAAAGACTTAAATAACCACCCCAAGTCATATCCATATTAAGTAAGGCTAGGATTGGAAGCCAAGAAGGTTGGTGCCTGAGTGCCTCAAGTAACTCAGGCCAATCAAACCAAATGTATGTTAAAGAACTTGTTATCCTAAAACTGATGGAGACCAGGTTGTGTATAAAATTTTTTACTAACTAAAATGTATACCTATATTTAATTGTTACCTCAAGTTGGATAAAGGGTTGTTTGTGTAAAATATCTTAACTAATTTAAAAAAATGCTTAGTTATCTCAAACTGTTACACTTCAAAGTCTCTGGAATCTTAAGTAGGTAAGTGGATTGAGTCTCTGACATTTATTAGGTTTATGTCTTGGTCATGTTATTCTGTCTTAGATGGGAGACTTTCAAAACTGTGATTCAATGGTGGTCTTAACAGATGATATAGAATTGTATCACCTTAATCAGGACTGTTCAAAAGAACTTCTTGTGATGATGAAAATGTTACAAAATATATGGTCATTGGCACTTGAAATGTGGTTTGTGGAATTGAGAAACTAATTTTTAGTTAAATTTATTTTTAATTAATTAAAATTAAAATTTAAGTAAGTACATGTTTATAGAGACAATATAGATTTAGTCTACTTATGGACATATAAGTTTATGAGACTACACAATTAGAAAATACAAAAATATTAGGAAACTGGACACTGAAAAGGTTATTCCACAAAGGAATAAAACAGATAAGCTATAATCCTATAAGCAAGTGTTGGAGCGTTTAGTACATGAAGTAACAGTAATTTTAGGTAAGACTGAGGCTTGTCAATTTTATTTATCTGGTCTCACAAAACAAATGTATTCTGATTACAATCAGTAGTTACTCAGAAAATTGGATCTGATCATCCAGTTCTACAAATAAGTGACCAATACTTGTATGTGAATATAAAGAATAATCATAGGCATAACGAGCATAATGAATAACATTTATACACAAGAAAACAATTGTAGTACAGAGGGGAAAGTACTTTCTAAAAAATGCCTGTAAATCTCAACAAACAAGTGCTGGCGAGGATGTGGAGAAAAGGGAACCCTAGTGCACTGCTGGTAGGAGTGCAGCCACTGTGAAAACAGTATGGAATTTCCTCAAAAAACTAAAGATGGAACTACCTTATGACCCAGTGATTCCACTGCTGGGTTTATACCCTAAGAAACCCGAAACACCAATTCAAAAGAACTTATGCACCCCTACTCTCATAGCGGCACTATTTATAATAGGCAAGTGCTAGAAACAACCTAAGTGCTCATCAGTAAATGAGTGGATCAAAAAACTATGGAACAATTACACAATGGAATACTATGCAGCACATAGAAAGAAGGAACTCCTACTTTTTGCAACACCATGGATGGAACTGGAGAATATTATGCTAAGTGAAATAAGCCAGTCAATGAAAAACAAATACCATATGACCTCACGTACAAGAGGACTCTAGTGAACAAAAGAAACTAATGAAAAAAATAGAATCACAGACATGGAAACATGGAACAAACTGAAAGTGGCCAGAGGGGATGGGGTAGGAGATAATGGTGGGAAGAAGGGGAAGGGTCTAGATAAAGAATTTGTATGAATAGCCCATGGACATGGACAACAGTGTGGGAATTGATTGTGGGATCGGGGAGTGGGATGGGCAGAGGAGGTCAAAGGGGGAAAAATTGGGACAATTGTAATAGAATAACAATAAAAATGATTTAATAAAAATAGTATCTTTTGTGTAAAGAAGGTAAAAGTTAAGGAACTTTAGAGCATTAAAGTGAGGGTAAGGAATTGAAATCTATCCTTTCACAGCCAAGGAAATCATGATGTTATTATTAATTATAATACTACCAGTGATCAATCCAGGAATGATGAATTCACCAATGGAGGTAGGAAATGCCACATGTAACAACCCTTGAAAGCCGCTGCAGTCTACTATGTACATCTGTAGTTTGGTATTGCTTAAAAAAAGCTTTTTTTTTTTTGGAAATAATGTATTGTAACACATTTTTTAAATTTAAATATTATTCAGGCATATTGCCCACACACACTACATCTAAGTTTAGTTTTAAAAATCCACTCAGAATTTTGTAAATTCAGGGTACTTATTTTGGCTCTAAAAGAAATTCTTATCAAAGCCAGTTGTTTCATTAACTAATCAACCACTTCTCTTTCCATTTGCTTCTTTGAATTTAATAAAATATCAGGAACCAAATGAAGTACCTAAAACACATAAATTGCTATTTTGATTACAATTATAAAACAGTTTTCCTTTTATTCTAAACAATGGGCTCTTTCTATAAATTTTCATTATTCAATTGTGTTTATTTCCTGTCTTTCTATAGAAGTAGAAAATGAAAACCACAGAAATACCTTAAACTTTTGTGGTTTTATAGGCCATAAATATACATAACATTTTTTATACCCAGACATATGCCAACCATTGAAAGTTTACACTAATTACCTGTAGTTTCGTTAATGTTATAAGCTGCCCTTCATCTTTCCCATCCAGACATACGACTCAGTTTCCTCAGCAGATATATTCAGCAGCTTCTGTTTACACCTGACATCAATTTCCTTTGATGTTCACAGCCTAAATGAGAATGCTACTGCAAGCTGTATTTGTGAAGTATACAGGATGCCTTTAAAATGATGGCAGGTATTTTCCTCATTAAAGCAGCCATAACAGATAGTTAGATATGATGCTGTCCCTCACCTTCCTACTAATTAATGACTATGATTGCAACCTAAATAAGATTAGGCAATTAAATGTGATAACATTTCAGAAGCCAAGAAAATATACAACAATCTTGCAATACTTTCTAACTGATAAAGTTGATCTTTGGAAAATTATCATATAAATGTACTATTCTACCAAAAATTCACGCAAACTAAAGAATATAATAATTTTACTTTGAATTGAAACATGGGTTATAAATCCTATTAAAATAAAGTGTTATGAGTTGGTTGTTGGAAGACATTATAAACAGGCTCTGTCTATTATGTAGCAGGGTACAGAGCAGGGCTCATTCAAGCATGTCTTGAAAGGCATTTTGGAGAATAATGTACTCATACTAGCAAAATATCTAAATGATTTAATTTTGTTAACTATTTTTGACTGAGTCTAAATAAAAATGAAAGCCTGTCAAGGAGAGCTAAGAGAAATCATTGACCCCACCATGGTTTACAAACAGGCAAATACCACAAATATCCAAGAAAACCTTCCAGAGCACCCAGCACTTTCAGAAAACCAAAGTGAACAGTTCATTAAGTAACCTGCTGCCTTTTAATATTTTCAACTATAATGCATTTTTGCATTTCTATTAATTTTAAGTCGAGGTATTATTTTCATCCAAATATTCAGAAACCATGAGTACCAGTTGGTTACAATTGTCTTGTTAGACTGTAGACCTCCCCTCTTCTTTTGAGAATGATTGTGGCTGGTGGTGACAATTCTTAAAATTCATTCTTCAGCTTATTATCAAGCCATGGGAAGGAGTCAAGCTGGAGGATCTCATTCCTCAGTGCATTTTCCTTATCTGTCACTTGAAACCTAGTTTGGGTCGACCGTAATTCTGACCTTAAGAAAAAGGCTGTGTTTTATTGTTCGGTTTATATAAGCTCCTATGTAGATTTATTTATTTTTATTTCTTTTTTTATTTTTCAATTACAGTGGACATACAATATTATATTAGTTACAGGTGTACAACCCAATGATTAAACATCATACGTATTAAGCGACAATTCCTATACATGTAGTACCCACCTGATACCATACATAGCTATTACAGTATTATTGACTATATTTTCTATGCTATACTTTATGTCCCTGTGACCATTTTGTAACTACCAATTTGTAATCCTTAAACCCTTTGACTTATTCATCCAGTCCTTCTCCTCTCTGGCAACCATCAAAATGTTCTCTGTATCTGTGAGTCAGTTTCTGTTCTGCTTATTGGTACATTTCTTGATGGTTTTAATAACCTGCATATTATAATAGCATCGAGGGTAGCAGCGAAGAATATTCAATGGAACAGTGTTCTTGTCTGAAGCACTCACTGTGAGAAGACCCTGAAAAAATCATATTAAAAGAAAATCACTTGAACCAATTTCTTCCAAAGGTATGTGGTTTGAAGCATTTCAGGAATGTAGCAAATTATGGTCATTATCATGCTTGCTGCTTTGGAGACGTCAGTTGCCATGCAGTGGGTAGAACTGTTGTTCATCAGAACATGAAAGAAAAAGATTGTGCCATGAAAAACACTGACCCTTACCTAAGTAGTTGAATACATGCATATAATATCTACATAAATATATGAAATATGTTTTGCTATATATTCATATGTACTCATGAATCCCATAATGATGTAAATTTCTTAAAGAAAGGACCCTGTGGCTGTTTTAGTGGAAAATAATATAATGGCAGTTTTACTTAATATATCTTTAAAAATAAGTGTAAAGAACAGATATTTCCTCAATTAAAATTATTTCCATTGATTTAGAAAACATGGATAATAGAATTCTCGGCTACTCATAATTTTTTGTAGAAGACACGATAGCCAGTGAGTTCTCCTAATTCCTCTAGTTGTGATTAATTGATATTATTTTAGCACAGGGCATTGCCTCATGATTAACAAAACTAACTGATATCTTGTTGAGTGAGTACACACACACTCATACACACAGGCATGTGCTCACTGGGTGTCATTAAGGCCAGATCTCCTAGAAATAGTGCCATCCATGCTCATTTCCTGTGTAAATATCTGAAGTGTTCTAATGCCTTTGTCATAGCCTCTCCCTCTTCTTTGTCCCAAGGCTGTATTCTCTGTACCTCCATCTATTTCTCTCTTCCCATGGAACAGCTGTGAGTATATTGCTTCCAAAGGCATATAGAGCTTCAGTTGATCTTAGCTTTATATGAAAATAGAATATTCCTGTACTACTTTGTATTTACAAAGTTAGGCAACTAGGACAGTATTTTCAAAGGAGGATTAGAATACATAGTTATTAACAAAACTACAGGTGAGTTACATATTTCAATTAAGGTAAATGTTCACTTTTAGTGAACATTATTTTTGTTTTATTTTATATTAATTTTTTATTATTGTTCAAATACAGTTTTGTTCATTTCCACCCCACCATTCCCCCCTCCCCCGACCCTCAACCCACCTTGATTTTGTCCATGAGTCCCCCATATATGTTCCTTAACCACCCTTCCCCTGTTTCTCCCCATCTTTCTCTTCCCCCCTCCTCTGTTCACTGTCAGTTTGTTTTCCACTTCAGCGTCTCTCATTATATTTTGCTTGCTTGTTTATTTTGTGGATTAGATTCCACTTATAGGTGAGATAATATGGTATCTGTCTTTCACCACCTGTCTTATTTCACTTAGCATAATGCTCTCCAGTTCCATCCATGCTGTCGCAAAGGTAGTAACTCTTTCTTTCTTTCCGCTGCATACTATTCCATTGTGTAAATGTACCAGAGTTTTTGATCCACTCAATTACTGTTGGGCACTTCGGTTGCTTCCAATTCTTGGTTATTGTAAATTGTGCTGCTATGAACATTGGGGTGCATAGGTTCTTTTGAATTGGTGTTTCAGGATTCTTAGGGTATAATCCCACCAGTGGATTTGCTGGGTAAAAAAGTAGTTCCATTTTTAGTTTCCTGAGATAATTCCAAACTGTTTTCCACCATGGCTGCACCAGTCTGCATCCCCACCAACAGTGTACTAGGGTTCCTTTGTCTCCATAACCTCACCAGCACTTGTTGTTTGTTGATTTTTTATGATGGTCATTCTGTCTGGTATGAAGTGATATCTCATTGTGGTTTTAATTTGCATGTCTCTGATGGCTAGTGATACTGAGCATCCTTTCATGTACCTCTGGGCCCTGCGTATGTCCTCCTTGGAGAAGTGTCTGTTCAGATCATTGGCCAATTTTTAAATTGGGTCATTTGTCTTCCTAGAGGGGAGACGTGTGAGTTCTTCATACATTTTGGAGATCAAATCCTTGTCTGAGGTATCATTGGCAAATATACTTTCCCATATGGTTGGTTCCCTGTACATTTTGCTGATTTTTTTTTAGCCATTCAGAAGCTTCTTATTTTGATGAAGACTCACTGTGTATTCTTTCTTTATGTCCCTTGGTCTTAATTTCTGTCTTCAGTGTTGTATACTTTTCTGAGTACAGGCCTTTTACCTCCTTGATAAGATTTATTCCTAAGTACATTATTTTTTGTTGTTGTTGTTGCTATAGTGAATGGAATTTTTCCCTGATATCTGATTCTTATATTTCACTGTTGGTGTATAAAAATGCATTCAATTTCTGAATATTGACTTTGTAACCCACAGTTTTGCTAAATTCACTTGTAGTAGTAGTAGTCGAGTAGTTTTTTGGTGGAGTCTACGGGGTTTTCTATGTACACAAAATATCATCTGCAAACAATGACAGTTTTACTTCCTCCTTTCCTATTTGGTTGTCTTTTATGCCCTTTTATTGCCTGAATGCTGTGGCTAGGACCTCGAATACTATGTTGATAGAAGTGGTGAAAGTGGACACCCTTGTCTTGTTCCTGATCTTAGTGGGAAAGATTTTAGTTTTTGCCCATTGAGTATGATGCTGGCTATAGGTTTCTCATATATGACCTTTATTTTGTTGACGTATGCTCCCTCTACTCCCGCTTTGCTGAGTGTTTTGATCATAAATGGGGGCTGTATTTTGTGAAATGATTTTTCTTCATCTATTGATATCATCATATGATTCTTGTCTTCCCTTTGGTTTATGTGATGAATTATGTTTAGTGATTTGTGAATATTGTACCATCCTTGCACCGCTGGGATGAATCCCACTTGATCATGATGGATGATCTTTTTAATGTGTTGCTGGATGTGGTTTGCCAAGATTTTGTTGAGGATTTTAGCATCTATGTTCATCAGCAATGTTGGCCTGTAGTTTTTTTTTCTTTATTGTGTCTTTATCTGGTTTTGGGATTAGGATGATACTAGCCTCATAAGGAGTTTGGGAGTCTTCCCTCTTTTTGGATTTTTTGGAATAGTCTGAGTAGGATAGGGGTTAACTCTTCTTTAAATGTTTTGTAAAATTCTCCTGTGAAACCTTCCAGTCCAGGGCTTTCGTGTGCCTGGTTTTTTGATTACTGCTTCGATTTTACCAGCTGTTATCAGTCAGCTCAGGCTTTCTGCTTCTTCTTCACTCAGTTTTGGAAGATTATATTTTTCCAAGAATTTGTCCATTTCACCCAGGTTTTTACATTTCTTGGCATATAGTTCTTTGTAGTAATTTCTTACAGTCCTTTGTATTTCTGTGGTATTAGTTCTGATCTCTCCTCTTTCATTTCTAATTTTATTTATTTGAGTCGTCTCCCTTTATTTCTTGATGAGTCTACTTATAGGCTTGTTGATTTTGTTTATCTTTTTGAAGAACCAGCTGCTGGATTTATTGATTCTTTGAATTATTCTCTTAGTCTCTATGTCATTTAATTCTGCTCTGATCATAGTTATTCTGTTCCTTCTTCTCACTCTGGGCTTTCTTTGTTGTTGTTCTTCCAGTTCTTGTAGATGATGTGTTAGGTTGTTTATTTGAAATGTTCTGTCTTTTTCAGGTAGGCCTGTATTGCTATGAACTTCTCTCTCAGAACTGCCTTTCTGTGCCCCATAAGTTTTGGACAGTTGTGTGTTCATTTTCAATTGTTTCCAGAAAGTTTTTGATTTCTTACCTGATCTCATTATTAACCCATTCATTGTTTAATAGCATCTATTCAGTCTCCATTTGGAGTGTTTTTGAGTTTTTTCCTTGAGGTCGGTTTCTAGTTTCAGGCCCTTGAGGTCCAAGAAAATGTTTGATATGATTTCAGTTTTCTTGAATTTCTTGAGGGTTGTTTTGTGTCCTATCATGTGGCCTATCTTTGAAAATGGTTCATGTGCATTTGAAAAGAATGTGAATTTTGCTTCTTTGGGTTGAAAGATTATATATATATAGATCAGTTAAGTCCATTTGATCTGACACATTGCTCAATGCCACAATATCCTTGTTAATATTTTGTTTGGAAGATCTATACATTTTTGACAGTGGGGTGTTAAAATCCCTTAGTATAAGTATGTTGCTGTCTACATCTTTCTTGAAGTCCTTCAAGATTTTCCTTATATATTTGGGTGCTCCTATGTTGGGTGCATATACATTTACAATGTTTATGTGACCTTGATGGATTCTTCCTCTGAGTATTATATAGTGTCCTTCAGTATCTCTTTTTGTGACTTTTGTTTTGAAGTCTATTTTGTCTCATATAAGTATTGCCACCCTGGCTTTTTATCCCAGTCCATTTGCTTGGGATATTTTTTTCCAACTCTCTCAGTCTGTGTAGGTCCTTTTTTCTGAGGTCCTTTTTTCAGTTGCTAGTAGAGACCAGAAACCAGGTTTCTACTGGTGCAGGTCTGTGACTTCTCTGCTCTGGGAGGGGAGGGCTCTCCTGTAAGCAACATATGTGTGGGACGTGTTTTCTTATCCATCCAGCTACTTTATGTCTTTTGATTGGGGCATTTAGTCCATTAACATTTAAGGTTATTATTGCTAGGTACTTATTCATTTTCCCCTGTTTGTAGCTGTGTTCCTCTCTCTCTCTCATTCTATTTTCTTCTCTTCTGATAGCAGTCCCTTTAGCATCTCTTGCAGTGCTGATTTGGTAGACGCGTATTCTTTCAGCCTTCTTTTGCCTGGGAAACTCCTTATTTCTCCTTTCAAGTTAATTGAGAGTCTTGCTGCATAGGGTAGTATGGTTGCAGGCCTTTGCTTTCATTACCTGAAATATTTTTTGCCATTCCCTTCTGGTTCATCATGTTTCTGTTGAGAAATCAGCTGCTAGCCTTATCTTTCACCCTTGTATGTTACTTCTTGTTTCTCCCTTGCTGCTTTTGAGATTCTTTCTTTGTCTTTAAAACTTGGCATTTTAATTATGATGTGTCTTGGGGTAGACCTCTTTGGGCTCATTTTGGTTGGGACTCTCTGTGCTGTTTGAACCTCTATGGTATTTTCCCTCTCCAAGTTCAGGAAGTTTTCTGTCATTATTTTTTGAAACAGAGTTTGTATTCCTTGCTCCTTTTCTTCTTCTTCTAGTATCCCTATGATTTGAATGTTGTTGCATTTCATGTTGTCTTGCATTTCCCTTAAGATAGCTTCATATTTTTTTAGTCTTTTTTCATGCAGCTGCTCCCCCTGGATATTTCTTTCTACCTTATCTCCCACCTCACTAATTCAGTTCTCTGCTCCATCCAGTCTGCTTGTAATTCCTTCTAGTGTATTTTTTGCTTCAGTAATTGTATTCTTCATTTCTTCCTGGTTATTGTTTAAGTTGTCTATTTCACTTTTCATATTGTTATAGTTCTCATTGTTACTTGTAGTTGTCTGTGAGTTCCTTGAACATCCTATCACCATCTTTTGAATTCTATGTCTGATAGTTTGCTTGCCTCTGTTTCATTAAGCTCTTTTAGTGGGGAGTCTTCTACTCCTTTCAATTGCTGGTTCTTTCTTTGTGTCCCCATTTTTGGGGACTCTTTTTGTTTAGTTCTGTGATTCTTGGTGCTCTGCTTTGACAGCTATTTTTGTAGGGTGAACTTCTGTGGTAGGAGTTCTGTGGGACTCAGTGGTGTGGTCTCTTTGATCTTGTCTGGATGCTGTAGGGTTACCTTTTCTTCCATTTGTATGGTGTCTCTTCTTGCACTTGGGTTTGTCCTGTTGGTGGCTCCTTTGTTGGGTTCTCTCCTCCTGCAGGTTTACTGGTATTCAAAAATCCCACCTTATCTTGCATGTGCTCAGGGCAAAGTCAAAATAGAGTAAAACTGTGGGGGAGTGTTCTATGTGAATTAAAGTACTAACAAGTAGGAAACAGAAGATCCTTGGAGAAGTACTACAATATGCATGATAATTCACCCATTTAGCCACTTTTTATAAAAGGTATAAAAGAGATAAGATTCTTATTGGGGGAGGGGGGGATGTGAGCTGACTCCAGAAAGCAGAGCGCCTGTGTGGGGTTAGATGATGAGATATAGTGAGAGTGATAGAAACTTGGGGTAGTGTGGGAGAAAATAAATTTAACCACAACAGTAATAAAGGTCAGGAAGATAGCAAAATGGGCCAAAACCCAGGTAGGAATTTGGAACAACAATAATAAGACAAGCAATATTTAATCTGAATCAAAAAAATAATTTAAAACACCAAGACTAGTGTGTTATTGGAATATGGATTCAGTGTCAGAAGAGAAATTAAAATGTAACAGGAAAGGCAGAACAGGAAAACTAGTCAAACAATGAAAACAAACAAACAAAACAAAGAAACTAAACATAGGAAAATTTTAAAATTAAAATATATAAAAAATAAAAATAACAAAAAACAATAAAATAAAAAATAAAATGCAAGTTCTGAAGGATATCAAAGTGAAATTTTTTTCTCAGTTGTTGGCATTAGCCTTCTGATCTCTCTCTCTATCTGTCTTTGGTCCTCTCACAGCCCCAGGTGTTGGAGTCTTACACTTGCAAGAATAAGAAAAAAAAAAGGGAAAAATAAAGCCTCCTGACTTCAAACCCACCGAACGGGTTCTGCTGGTCTTCCTCGATGCTGCAGTCAGGGGGTTGGGTTCCATTTTTAGTTTTCTTTTCCTTTTTCCTTTCTTTTGGTCTGCAGGGGTAGGGGCTGTGTCTGGGCTGCTATTCCCTGTTTACAACCTCTAGCTGAGCCCTCAAAGCGCTGCAAGACCCACACTGTCCATAAGCATCAGGCCAACTCCTTTAATCCCCCTCACTGTGCAGCCCTTTAATTAGTGTGTGAGGTGCAACAAGTGGGAGCAACTTGCATCCCTCCTCCTCACTCTTTGCTGGCTTGGGCTCTGTGCATGTGGACCAAGTCCTTTTGGGCAGTTTAGCTCCCCTATTAAATTAAGTCTCTCTGGGGAGAGCTATGTGTTTGACCCCAGTTACCTCACTTTGATCAGTTTTTGAGGTGCCCTTATTTGGAGCAATTCACAGCCCTCCTCCTCCTTTTTCTCTGTGGAGGCTTTGCACCACAGTGTACCAGAGGTCCTTGCACAGAAGCTGAGAGCCTTTTTTTTTTTAGTGAATTCACCTTGTTTGCAGGCAACCTTTCCTAAAAATCACCAGGATTTTCACTCAGCCGAATTCTGACCAGACCTGGGACTATCTGGGTCATGGTCAGTTGCAGCCCTTCTCTTCCATCTTCCAGTGTGCCCCAGCTCCCCAATTTCTCTAGTGTTGTCCCAGCCAGTGCCCACTGTCTCAGCTGTGGTGCACTGCCTTCTGTGTCTCCCACTGCCCAGAGACCAGGTCTCTACTGGTGCAGGTCTACGACTTCTTTGCTCTGGGAGGGGAGGGAGCTGGCAAGTTACAATTGCTAAGCAGGCCCTCCTCTAACGCTCCTGTGTGTAGCCATTGTCCCTGGCACAGGTCCAGGAACCACCATAGCCACATCTGCAGCACAGGACCCAGGCACCTTCCCAACGACCTTCAGAAAACCTTCCCTACAAAACCTCCTTACCATCCACGTTCTATCGTCCTCTGCAATCTCTGGCTTCTATACGTCAAATAAGCTGGAATTTCGTTGGCTGATCACTCAGTTCTTCAGAAGATCAGCTAGGTGTCCCAGTTGGGTGTATGAGCAAGAGGGTTCAACTCCCACCTACTTCACCTCCACCTTCCAACCTCCTATTTTAGTGTTTAATGTTCTGATATCAGTTAGTAAATGTTTAGTTCCATTTCATATACAAATATTTATTTTCATAATTTACCTGTAATCTCTAGAAAAATTGGTTTATCAAACTTCTCTGCCCCTTATGTACTGTGTGTCCTGACTCTTAATTTCACGATGACTTGTTTTCTTCAATGAAAGTGAGAATAATACATAAATCAGTGGTTATGTGTTCATCAGGTGAGATAATAAATTGCTTAGCAGTGTACAATTATGTCTAGTTCTTGGTGACACATTTCAAAATGAAAAGTTAAAAAGTATAAATTCAGATGAAAATGCTCATAATTCTAAGAGATCTGCAATCACTAGCCTCTGGGGGAGTCAAGTTTGGAAGGGAGACAGCAGGATGAACTTGAAAACTGTCTATGATGATTTAAGGCATTTCTTTATAAAAAGTTGATATTTTTAATTTCACGTGGTAGAACTATGACCTACTGAACAAATTTTTCAAGAATGTGACTGCACATCACTGAAAGGTAGAATTATGATCAAATGTTAGTATCCAAAGGCAGTGACATACTAAAAATAAAGGGTTTTGGAATTGGGATATACCTGGATTCCAGTTCTAGTTCACTCATTTGTTGGCTGCAAAATATTGAGCATAATCAACAATCTTTCTAAATGTTAATCTTTTCATCCTTAAAATGGAAATAAGTATCCATGCAGAATATTAATAAATATTTTATTAGGTAATAGGGAAATCAGTTAGCATGATGATTGAAATAATGAGCCCTTAATAAATTGTACTTAAGTTTAACTATTCCATATGAAAGGAAGGACTCCAGCCCAGTAATATGGTCACTGGTAAAGGATACTTCAAAAAGGGCAGGAACCATGTCTGTTTCATTCATGGCAATATTCCCAGTTCTAAAACAGAGTGGATGCTCACCTAATATTTCTCCAGTAAATGAATAACTAAAAGAGATGGTGTCATTGAATGGAAAGTTAAGATGGATGACCTTTAGTCCCTTCTAAGTCTAAGAAACATTCTTGCATTTGGGATTCTGACTAGGAAGTAGAAAAATAATCCTAAAAATTGGAACTTAATCAACTAGATAAATTCCCACCTCTGCTTGGTTAATACAAGCTTCAAGAAAACAGTTACTTCTATTCCTTGAATTTCTGTTTAGGTGTTCTTAATAGCCAGATAATCTATTTGTGCCTTAGAAATCAAATTATTCCTTTTAGTGGAAAATAATATAGTGACAATTTTACTTAATACATTTTTTAAAAATAAGGGCAAAGAGCAGATATTTTTCCAATTAAAATTATTTCCATTGATTTATAAAACATAGATCACAGGATTCTCTTATACAATTTTTGGCAGAAGACACAATTGCCAGTGAGTTCTCCTAATTCCTCCAGTGGCGATTAATAGATATTTCTTAGGAAACACGTATATGTTAACACTGCAAAGAAAGGCAGTAAAAGATTTCCAAAGTTGATGTTATTTCTTCTGTGTTTTTTTTTATTTTTGCTTAAGTGTGTATGCTTTTTCATTGCTGAAGCATCACGCTTAACACATTTGTATGTATACACAATACTAACAGCAACTCTATATACAAAGGCAAGGATGGAAAAAAGTCATAACTGTTAAAAAGTTCTTCTATAAAATGCCGTGATATTATTTAGGTTAGTAAAAAGCTATCAAGGATTGTTAAAAACTCCAGAAGGATCTAATCAAAGTGTGAGACTGCAACATAATGACAGATGGAATTTAATGGAGATAAGAAAAAGGTAATGCATTTTGGGAGATATCATTTAAACTTTTCATATATGTTGGTAGGAACTGTATTAGCTGAACTTCTCAGAAAAAAAATAAGGGGTAATTATAGATGGAAGTATTCATTGAAGACATCTGCTACATCTTCAGCAGCAGTTAAAGCTAATAGAATGATGGTTATATTAATGAGGCAAGGGAAATAATATGGAAAATATTATGACATTATGCTGTATAAGCCACTGATTTAATTTCACTTTGAACACTGAGTTAGTTTTTTGAAGTCCTAACACTTTGAAAGACGTAATATTTACCAAGAAAACAATTTAAAAAAGACAAAAAAGAAATGAGAACAGAGCCAAGGGAAGCAATAGATCCAGAGCAGGTAAAGTGGGGCCTTGAATACAGGAGGCTGCATTTCCCATTCTGTCCTAATGTAGCCTTATTGAATTTTTAATTGCAGCTTACATCAATTTCAGCTTTCTCCCCAAAATAATTCCCAGAAGATTATTTACCAATGAGCTTCACATAAAGTATTTAATGTTTTTTAGCCCAACAGAAGGAGTTTATCCTCTGCTTGTTACATGACTGGTAGCTGCTATGTCAGAAAGTATTTTTAGAAGTGAAAACAATAATCCTTCTACTGCAAAGATTTTTTCCTTTGTGGAAGTGTCATATAGAGAAATCATAAAATGTTGCCTGTTTGTGTAATATCCCCATTGATTCTTTGCTCTTTATCCTTCCTTCTAAGCTTTTGGAAAGTCAATGATACCTTTCTAATAAAAAGATCTTGAGAAAAAAAGGAGTCTAAATTTATAGCAAGGTGTATACAGTAATAAAACATTTTATGTTTATCTTCCTTGCTTACTTCATATATATTTTTATTTTTATTTAAATGTAGTTGGTATACAATATTATCTTAGTTGTATTAGTTTCAGGTGCACACTATAGTAACTCAACATTTTTATACCTTAGAATGTGATCACCCACCCCATTAATTCTAGTAATCATCTGTCACTGTGCTAACTTATCACAATATTATTGGCTCTATTCCCTTTCATGTTTATCTCATTTGAGCAAACTATTTATAAAGATTCTTTTCTTTCATTGAAATTTCTCTGAACCGCTGTGCCATACAACTTACTTGTGCAGTGTGACATGTTAAAAGGTGAGCTGGGACCCAATGATGGCTTCATCGGTTTTGAGACCTCTGATGTTATAAAAGACCCTTGACTCTCTGAAATCTAATTTTTCCTCTTTTATAATGGCAGTGGTGATATCTAGTTCACAACACTGTAAAAAGAGTTAAATACAATAATTTTTGTGGACTTCTTTGTACATGGTAAGTGATCTGTGTTTGATATCGTTGCTATATGGTACAGAATAAACTGGTTTTAGATAACAATAACCAACCATATTATCATTTAATCTCAAAAACATTTTTTTCTTCCATGCAATTTAAATTCCCCACATAGAGTTTCTAGAGGCTCTTTTGATTTTTGATCAAAGAATTTTCGATCAAAAATTTTGATCTGATTTTGATTTTTGATTTTGAGAGGCTCTTTCAATTCCTCAATTTTCCCTAATCCAACCCCACAGTCCCATTCAAGCCTTTTTGCCACTAACCTCATGAGGAATATTCTCTTCATTCCACAGTTAAAGGAGTAAGAGTATGTGCTCCTCTCTAAATGTTCTCCATGCTTTTCCAACTCAGAGACTGGTTCATGGCATCATGAAACACCCTTGAAACAACCCTTGTTTCTGATGCCCAGGCCCTCTTCGATGCTTACCTGGGTCCAGCACAGAAAAGCCCAGCCTACTTTTCTTTCCTTCTGGAAACCTAGTCAGCTTCTTCAAGAGCATGTGATCAGTCAATTTCCAATATTTCATGGAAATTAATCTGGACTTCAATTTAATCATAATAACATCATGCCTTTTGTTATTTGTATTATTTATCTAATCACGCTTCATACTGTTGTAAGTTACTTCACATTTTTGTGTCTAACATTATCCAGCATGGGACAGAAGGACATAGTAATGAGCCAATAATGTGCAGAGTTTTCTTACCACACGGTCACAGACACATAGGATTCAAAGAATAATAATCAAACTTTAAAAAAAAGCTATAATCTCATGTAGTAAACACAAAAATGCACCTAATACTTATTTTTCCTGATGTTAGCTTTCTGGAGAATTGTTATTAAAGGAACAAGGATTTATGACTTTCTGAAAAGATGAAATCAGTTTCTAACAGAAGGACTACGTTTTCATCTCTAAGTTTGGACTGGATCATATTAACGTAGTTGAAGGTGATTTTGGAGAAAAAATGAGTACCAATCTGCAATATGTGAAAAATTCTATTTTTCTTTAAAAGTTCACTGTGGAGAATAAACAGAATGTGTCATTAGTAGTTAGTTTATATCCTTACCTCTTTTATTTTGTTTGGATGCCAATCTCCCTTTTTTCAGTTTAAGAATTGTTTTTACTTTATTTCCTCTCCTTTCCTTCACCATGTGACTAGCCATGAAGTTTTAGTGTTTCATATATGAATGAAGAAAAAGAAATAGCATTTTAAAGATCATTTCTTTCATTGAATTTTCCTGTTCTTTGGTTAACTTAACTTACAAATTTTCATGGATGAGGATCATAATGTTAGTCTGTGGTGAGTGTTATATGAGATAAAAGAGAAAGGATGAGATCAGCTCCTATACAGCTGCTAGACATATCCCCTTTATTGAAAAATGTATTTTAAATGTCCCCTCTTGAATGGATGGGCAATGATTTAAAAGATGCAGCTGCTAGTTAAGTAACAGAAATGGCACCTGGGCTCCAACTGGGCTTAGGTGTGAGAAATTTTGAGAATAGGATCAGAACAGAAAGCAATAAGTTGGGGATAGAAATCCTTCTACCATTAAAGTCAATGTCATCATCAAAGTCTATAGACACCCCAGTTTTCAAGGTATCACACTGAGAAATTCAATGCAATTTTGGGAAAAGACATGAACCGTTACATTAAACTATCTTTTGAGTTAAAAATATTAAATGAATTAATGTTAGATGATTGAGAGGGATTTTTAAATCATGCAAATGAAAGACTTACTTTCTAAGGGCAATGAAATTCACAGACAGAGGAACATTACTGATCATTAGCATGGGGAAGGAATACTTCTTCTTAACAAAATGTCCATTAATACTAAGAATGTCTGTCCTTTTTATGGACTACAGTTAAAAAAACACATGGAAAGGTGGTCACACAAGATAGAGATGCCTTCATTAGTCAACATGAATGGCATACCATTATTTTTAGAGTTCTTCCTTCTCTTCTATTTTTCCTCATAGCTTCATAAAAAGTGGTGTGTGTAAACTTTATATAAAATGCAATTAATAAGTTAGGGATAAATTAATCACATTTCCTGTTTAAAAGCTCCTCTTTTGCAGTGTCATCTTCACAACATCTTGGATACTATTCTTGGCCATGGAGATGGATTAGACCTTCCATTTATTTCCATTATTGTGCTGGCTGTGATCCTGGGAGCTGGATGCAAGGACATGGGAATCTCCTCTGTCAGTATTAGTGCCAGGAAACAGTAATTTGGGAATATTAGCAGCAATATGGCATAGTAGGGGAAACTGTACTTTACCAGAATGCCAACCTTTGTCTGAATCCTGCTTTACTTCCCTGTTAATTGGGTGCCCTTGGGTAAGATAAGCTATAGGATTCCTCTCTGTAGCTCTGATTGTTTATGTTTTCATTACACACATATTTATGGAACCTCTACTCTCTGCCAGGTACTGTTCTATGGTTTGGAATCCCAATGATAAACCAGACAAAGGAAGTGCCTGACCTCATAAGAGCCTAAGTACTAGAGAGGAACATTAGCAGTAAAGAGACAAATGCACATATATAGTAGTGCCAAGTGGTAACAAGAGGAATAAAGAAACATGAAGCAGGAATAATGGAGACTGTGATGGCAGATGCTATTGTAGACATAGCAGATGTAGAAGGCCATGTGGTTGTCTTAACTGATGAGATCCAGGTGAATGAAATGAGGTTCCTCACTTCATTTGCATTATAGTCCATAATGGAGACAACAGTAGCTATGTTGGTGGAGACTAAGATAGTGCATGGAAAGCACCAAGTGGGATATAGGGAGCCCAATAAACATAGCAACTCTTACTTTTTCAATTCTGAAATGGGTGATCCTCTACTGTATTTGACATTTGCTTTGAAGTTGGAATTCAAATATGATTTTTATTGCTTAGAACACAAATCTCTTAGTACTAGAGAAGTTAGTATTAATTTTATTTTCATTTCAGTCTGTTGTTCACAAAAGAAAGGTTGAGGTAGTTCTATCTTTGTTTTAATACTAGACATTTTCCTCATTATTTAGCTCTAGGGATTGGAAAACAGGTGGGATTAGATTAATTATAACAGCATTTGTGTTGCCTTTAGCTTTTAAATACTTTTAAAATACAATTGTATAGTTTTTTCAATCTGTGTTCTGCCAATTATGAGACATGAAATCCTGGTCACTGTGTCTACAACTCAACAGAGGAAAATATAGTCAAGCAAGACATGGTAGGCAGGGTAGGATTTGGACAATGCACTACAATTTATAGTTGGTTTCAAGAAAAATTTTGAAGGCCAAGGGTGGGAAGTTAGTACATGACAGAAGAAACTGACAGACGTATCTCGGATAGTTAGTGTGAAGACAATGCTACTTGGATGGATCAAAGAATGGCATAGGACTGTAGGAAGTCAGAAGAAAAATAGAAAGTAGCATACAGGGGCACTGAAGATTATTTTTTATGGGCAATAAACAGTTTTACAGAAGTCATGTCTAGTATTCAACAATGTAATATAAGGAATGAATAGCCCACAATTTAAAGAAGGAAAGGGGTATTTGAGTGATAATCAGTAACTTCACACAAAAAAGGGAGTCAGTTTTCTATCACACAGATTTAAACATAAGAGAGAACAGAGATACTGTACAGGACAGAGGTAGGCTATAAGAGGATTTTGTCTTGGTTTATCCCCTTTCTAAGTTCCTGAATGAAAAGAGGGAAAAGGCTACCACCTCCATTGTCCACTGGCATTAAGTGAAATGAACTAATTATTGAACATTTAGTGAACATAGCTAATACTTAAGTTTATCACATGTTCAAAACCATTTGATTGTTATGCGTTTTAATTCTTGCATACATTTTATTCGATAGTTGTGATTATCCCCATTGTACATGAGAGTAAACTAGGATTCAGAGAAGTTAAGTAACTTTACTAAGCCATATAGGATTGTACAAATTCTTAATTTTCACACAGAGACTCAGGCTCCAGTGCCCTTGCTGTTAATGTGCACTACACTGCCTCATGCTTGGTAATTTAATTAAGTCCTTTAAGAAATCTGGGTTGTCATTGTTATCCTCATTTTATAAATGTATGAAATTAGGCATGGAGAGATTAAGTAACTTTTCCATGAGAACATTGGTTGTACTTAGCATGGGAAAAATCAAATATTCCCTAGATTAAAAACCTTGTGCTTTTTTTTTTTTTTTTTTTTTTTTTTTTTACACAATGCTGGGAGAAGACTAGATATTCTGTGTATTAGGTACTAAAATTTGATAGCAAAATCACTCTTCCTGACTCATTCTTTTAGAATCATATTCCCAAGGACATATAATTTAGAGAGGCAAAATATCAGACAAACTTGGTTTTACCTTGCTCCTGTTCCCCCTTCTCTGCACTGCGGTGGACTATACAATGTTGGAGGTGGATTGAATACATGGCAAAGATGGTCCATTCCCTTCATTTTATGAAAGGGGGAATCCTATTTTATAGAAATAGTAGACAATTTTCCCAGGTTGTCCAACCAAGGACTGGTCATTTTAATTTTTTGCCATTATAGCATATTTATACTAGTTCTTTCATTTATTTACCCATACATCACATATTTGTTAAGCACTTACTGTTTTCAAAGGATCTCACTTATAATCCTATGAGAAAAAGAAAGTGAGAAGAACCTTCCTCTTGAGGATGGGGTAGATGTAAACTAAGCAAACAAACCACACTACAGTGTAAAAAGAAATGTGGTAACTTCTGTGTGGGAGCGTCAAATACTCCAGAGATGGAGATTCAGAAATGAGAGGTTGGCTTGCCACTGATGGAAAAAAGAAGGGAAGGTTTCAGGATAAACTGAAATTTAGAACTGTGCCTGAAAAGACTACCAGATGAATGTGATTCTGAGAAGATCACTCAACACAGTGGATGAATCAAGGCCCAAAGATGGTTGAATCTTTTACTTTAATGGAGTACAAGGGGAGTTTTGGCTGGACAAAAGTACTTAAAAGTTGAAAAGTCAAGTGAGTGCCTCAGCTGTGTTTCAAAGATGATCTTGAACCACAAAATAGGCATCATTCAGAATTAAGAGATACTAAGGTTGTTAAGATATATTTATTGGAAGGTAGTGAAAAGAGTATTTATACAAACTGAAATAAAAATCTGAGAGATTAGAAGTAACACACTCAATTCAAAAGACTCATTGATGCAATAGCCATAGCCAACGACATGAATAATAATTAGCTGAATCAAAATCACTCACGCATTAAATTAGAACATTTGTATTGCAGTGCTTGAGGCAGAATATGCTTTTTTATGCTAGATATATGAAAGGCACAATTCTTGATAGAGCCATTACCTGGACTCAGAAAGTACTGGAACAGACACATTCTCAGCCAGTCCAGACAGTGAGAACATATTTTGAGAGAATATGCTAATTTTATTACATCTAATGGTTACATATGATCCCCAGGTTTCCCTGTCTCACATTTGATGTGCTGTCTAATAAAATGAAAGCTGTTTCTATCTGGTTTTTATTATGGCTGCTGTTGTTTTATCTAGGTCAGTTCTTCTTGGTATCTTCTGCAGCTCCTAGGGCCCTGTTTTCTAAAACGTTAAGCCAAGTTTCTTCTGAAATTGTGAAAATCTTCATTAACCTAAATGGATTTCTTTTTAGGAGACTTTTAATAATTCAGCAGATAAATCTGAGGGATCAGGCACATTCTTTGTTCATTCTTATTTATTTATTTATTTGTTTGTTTATTCTCACTGAGGCTTCCTACACACCCACCCTCAGTGGGGCATGATTGTAGCTCCCAGTAATCACAGGAAATTTCCAGGAATAGCAGGAAATTAAAAGGGCAGCAAGAAAACTCAGGACACCCATTGACTAACAGCGGGCAAGAAAGCAGGAAAAGTCCTTCCATGTGCAAATGAAGCAATTTAAGATGGTATCAGAGAAAGTGATCCTTAGGCTTAATCTTGAGAATCTATATAGGTTGAAAAACTCCTAGCCCTTGATATACTCTCATCCCCTTTTGTGTATGGATTTAATTAGTAGTTCTATTACTTCATAGTTACCCTAATACCTACATACTTGAGGGTTATCCTTTTTGTATGTTTGTTACAGATTTCCTTAAGAAGGACCCGGGAGCCATGACAGGAGTCCATACAAATGCAACAGAGGCCCACCTGAGAAAGATCTCCTAGAAAATAAGTAAACATGATAAAATATATTTTTTAAAAATGCTGTTAAGCTCATGTGTCATACTAAGCAATAAGTATATAAAATTCAGGAATGAAAACAAAAATAAATAAAAACAGGGAGAGGAGGTCTGTTCTAAGATTCTTAAAATACCTGGGGGGATATCAAATTATTTTTGTTGATAATGAGACATTATTTGGGGCAGAAAGAGCATAATTTTATTTTAAGAAAGAAATAGCATAAACATATCAAATATTGATTATCTGGCTCAATATATTTTGAGGTGATAGTGTAGTTGTTAAAGTTACAGTTGGATAAGACCCTGTCATTGAGGATTTTATTATCTTATGTGTAACTCATACCCTGAAGTATACAAAAAAGAATTCTATATAGAAGTATAGGTTTTAGATTTATTGGAATAATCTTTGACAAATAAGTTGAAACTAAAAACAAGAAATCATGTATCAGATAGTAATTGTAATTGCAAATTAAAAAAGCAGAGAGTTCACCTGGCCAACAAAAGGGCTGTCCATACATTCCAGTATCTGACAGTTTCAGAGGTTAAAAAAATAAGTTTGATCCAATGACAGAATTTTCAACGTTATCATCATAGCATAATGCCACCCTCTCTAATGGCAACTAAGATAACTTTATCAGTGGTGTATTCAGTAAGTATGCATTGAGTGCTTTTGGTGAAACAGAACTATTCCAGCTGATTCTGCAAGAGTTAAAAAGATTTTTTTGCCCTAATTTGGCATTATTATTTGGAAACATAACATTTAAGTTTATGTGTTGAGTAAATATTATGTGACCAGTGGCAACAAATCAGAAACTGTTAGCTGGGGGTTCAACAGTTAATTGAGACATGGTCCACATTCTTGGGAAAGTCAATTTATGGAAAAGATGGAAATTCAAAAACACAAACATACAATAACCTGAGTATTTTTTATAAAACAGTTTTATCGAGATCAAATTTCTGTTCCATAAAATCACCCATTTAAGGTCTACAACTTAATTTTTTTTAGTATATTTACAAAGCTGTTAAACCATCACCTTCATTTTAATAACTTTAGAACATTTTCATCACCCTAAGAGGAAACTTTGTGCTTAACAGATACACCCATCTTTTCGCCATCTCTTAAGAAAACAATATATTTTTATCTCTAGAGAGTTGACTGTTCCTAACTTTTCATGCAAATGAAATCATACAATATGTGATTTTCTGTGATTTATTTCATATAGCAAATCTTAAAGTTTACCCATCTTGTAGCATGTATCAGTGCTTCATTTCATTTTATTGAAGAATACCATTCTATTTTGTAGATATAGTATTTTGTTATACATTTTATGAATATTTGTCTTATTGACACTTTTTTGCTATATATACAAGTATATATATATTTATATATTTTTAAATTTATTGTTCAATAATTACAGTTGTCCTGCCTTTTTCCCCATTGCTCACCCCTACCCAGTCCCCTCACTCCCACAGTCAATCTTCACCATTGTTCCTGTATATATATTTTTAAAATTTAAGATTAACTAAGGTATACTCAAATAAAATTGTACATATTTAAAATATACAATGTGATAATTTAACATATGTATATTTTGTCATGTGATTACAAGTAGATAAACATAACCACGCCGTGACATAGTTACTGTGTGCGTGTGATAAGAATGCTAAAGTTCTACTCTCAGTCAATTCTGAGTATATAAAACAGTATTATTTATAGTCACCATATTTACATTAGATCTCCAGAACTTATTATAGCTAAAAGATTGAACCATTGACTAACATTTTCTCATCTAGCATTCTACTCTCTGTTTTTATTAATTTGACTTTTTAAAAAGATTTCATATATAAGTGAGATCATATAATATTTGTCTTTGTCTAATTTCAGTTAGCATAGTTATCTCTAGCTTCATTTATGTCATTGCAAACTTTAGGATTTCCTTCTTTCTCATGAATAAAATTCAATTTTAAAAATCACATTTTCTTTATCCATTCATCTGTCAATGGACACTTAAATATTATATCTTCACTACTGTGAGTAATGCTTCAATGAACAAGGGATTGCAGATATCTCTTGGAAACTAATTCTATTTCCTTCAGGTATATACACAATTGTAGGACAGCTTTATCTGTTCTATTTATAAGTTTTTTGAGGAAACTTCATACTATTTTTTTATAATGGCTACACCAATTTACATTCCCACCAAAAGTGTACAAGGAATCATTTTCTTCACATTCTCACCAATGTGTGTGGTCTGTTGACTTTTTATAATAGCCATTCTAACAGCTGTCAGATATCTCATTGTGTTTTTGGTTAACATTTTTCAGATAATTAGTGATATTGACCATCTTTTTGTACCTGTTGACAATTTGAATGTTTTCTTTAGAAAAATGTTTATTCAGATAAACACTTTGCTCACTTATTAATTAAGTTATTATTATTACTTTCTTTCTATCGAGTTGTATAAGTTCTTCATAAATGTTGGATGTTCCTCCTTATAAGATATATTGTTTGAAAGTATTTTATGCCAGCCTATAAGTTGTCTTTATTTTGTTGTGGTTTCCTTTGCTGTGGAAAGCTTCTTAACTTGATGCATATCCGCTTGTTCATGTTTATTTTTGTTGCTTGTGTCTTGGTGCTATATGCCCCCCAAACCAGTGTTAAGACCAATGTCAAGGAGATTTTTCTCTATGTTCTTTTATTCCCTAGGATTTTTATGGATACAGGTCTTATATTTAAGTCTTTAATTCATTTTGCACTAATTTTTGTGAGCGATAAAGATACAGGTCCAGTTTTATTCTTTTGAATGTGGACATCCAGTTTTCTAGGCACTATTTATAGGAATGACTAATTTTCACTATTGTATGGTAACCTTGTTAAAGATTGGTTGACCATGTAAATGTGCGTTTATATCTGGGATCTCTATTGTGTTTCATTGGTCTATGTACCTGTTTTTATACCAGTACTGTGCTGTTTTGATCATTGTAGCTTTGTAATACAGTTTGAAGTCAGGAATTGTAATACCTCCAGCTGTGTTCCTCTTTCTCATGATGCTTTAGCTATTTGAAGTATTTTGTGATTTCATGTGAATCTTGGAATGGCTTTATTTATTTCTGTAAATAATCAGTGAAATTTGAATTGAGATGACATTGAATTTATAGATTTTTGGGGATAGAATGAACATTTTAACAATATTAATGTTTCATTTCATTAACATGGAATATCTTACCATTCAGTTGTATCTTCTTTGATTGTTTCATCAGTGTCTTACAGTTTACAGAGTTCAGGTCATTCACCACCTTGGATAAATTTATTTTGATGTATTTTATTATTTTTAATGCTATTGTAAACAGAATTGCTTTCTTTCTCTTTCCAATAGTTTATTGTTAGTGCATAGAAATGCAACTAACTTTGTATCCTGCAATTTTACTGAATTCATTTATTTTTTCTAACAATTCTTTTAAATGAAATCTTTAGGGTTTTCTAAATAGAAGAATGTCATGTTCGAACAAAGACAATTTTTCTTCCTCCTCTCCAATTGGAATACCTTTTACCCTTTTTTATCTTGCCAAATTGCTCTGTATAGAATGTTCAGGTCTTTGTTGAATAGAGTTGGTGAGAGTGGGTGGGCATCCTCATCTTGTTAGTGATCTTAGATGAAAAGCATTTAGCTTTTCACCATGGATCTTGGTGTTAGCTATGGGATTGTCATTTACAGCTTTTATTTCATTGCAATACTATGCTTCTACACATAACTTGTTGAGAATTTTTGTTATGAAAAGATGTTGAATTTCATCAAATGCTCTTTCTGTATCTATTGATATAATCCCATATTTTTTATTCTTAATTTTATTAATATTGTGTCTTCCATTTATAGATTTGTCTATGTTGAAAGATCCTTATATTCCAAGGATAAATTGAACTTGATCATGGTTTATGATCCTGTTACAGAGAGATGTGATCAGATTACTGCAGAGGAAGAGAGAGGGGCCATATGAGGAGGCAATGGTAAACAGTCTAGGATGGGATTGTCCGAGAAGCTGAATGACTCCAGAAGGCATGGAATTATGGGCTAGAAGATTTGAAATAAAAGAGGGCTAGTTCTCTAGCTTGGAGGCTCTAGGGCTGGCTTGGACTGGCTACCTTTGGCTCTTGGGCTCTTCTTCCTCAAGGATGCCTGGATGATTGTGCTGCAGCCTCCTACATGTCCCAATGGGCAGTATTTTGGGTTAAAAGAACTCTGGGCACAGCCTAGGATCCAGCTGGCCAGGTAGAGGATGGCATGTTTATTCTTTGGGTGTTCTAGAGGAAACCAGCTCTGAGACAGAAGCCTGTCATTCTTCCCAAATTGAGTAGCTTTTGTATCTTATGTGTTTTTATTTGTAAACTAACCCTATAGAAATAAGATAACTAAAAACTAACAGTAACTAAAAACACCTCAGTATTCTGTTGGTTGAGAAAAAATGGCCAACTTCCTCAGCACCCCACACAGCTGAGTAAACAGGAAGCTCACTCACATACTCTCACTTCCCCTGTGAGAGAAATTAGTGGCTGAGGAGAGGTGATGCAACTAAAGTAAAATTGTTTCCCTTACCCTTTTTAATTCACCGAATCTTGGATTTTTTTTCTCCAATGGCTGGCTGAAAATTCTCTTCTGTACTTCTATACTCTTGTTGGTGATTGTCAAAATTGGTGTTCTTTGGGGAAGATTGTATAAAAAGACCAATTGTACCTTCCTGCTGATATCATGCTTCCTGATCACTTATGAATTGGGTTACTTGTCTTTTTATTAGTAGATACAAATCTACTAATAACAAATCTACTAAAAACAAATTTTTATCATACTTTTAAATTGCTCATGAAAAATGCACAGAAGTACATTAATTTTTGTATATTGATCTGGTATCATGCAAGCTCTTTTATTCTCTTTTTTGGAAGAGTTTGTGAATAATTGGTATTAATTCTTTTTTTTCTTCATTAGAAAATAGTCTATTTGGTAAGAAATATTCAATATTTTGAAAAATTTTAAGTATATTTTCTTAATGCTAGATTTTTTTCAAGTATTTTAAAAAGATTTTATTTATTTATTTTAGAGAGAGGGGAAGAGAGGGAGAGAAGAAGAGAAACATTGATGTATGAGAGAAACATCCATTGATTGCTTCTTGCATGTGCTCCAACCAGGGAAAAGGACCACAACCCAACCATGTGCCCTGACCAGGAATCAAACTGGCAGTCTTCACCTGTGTAGGATGATGCTCAACCTATTGAGCCACATGAGTTACAGCTTAAGGCTAGTTTTTTAAATTTATTTTTCCTTGAATATTTTTCCATTACCATTTATCCCCCTTATATCCTCTTCCATCTCCATCCACACCCTTCCCCTGCAATCACCATATTGTTTTCCATTTCCATGAGTTCTTTTTCTTTTTTGCTCCATCCTTCTACCCCCTAACCATCCCACATAGCTGTCAGCCTGCTATCTATAGATCTGTCCCTATTTTGCTTGTTTCTTCAGTTTGTTCATTAAATTCAACATATGAGTGAAATCATATCGTATTTGTTTTCGACTGGCTTATTTCCCTTAGCATAATGTTCTCCAGGCTCATCCATGCTACCAAAAAGGGTAAAATTTTCCTTCTTTTTTTTTTTTTTTTACAGCTGAATAGTATTCCATTATGTAAATGTCCATAGTAGTTTTATCCAATCATCTACTGATGGACACTGGGTTGGTTCCAAATCTTGGCTATTTTAAATAATGCTGCAATCAACACAGGAGTGCTTCTATTCTTTTGAATGGTGTTTTGGGTTTCTTCTGGTATATTCCCAGAAGTGCAATCACTATAAATTTAAAAGGGATTAAAGACTTAAATATCATACCTAAAAACATAAAAATCCTAGAAGAAAATATAGGCAGTAAATCAAATCTCGGACATTGCTCATAGGAATATTTTTTCTTATATATCTCCTCAGGCAAAGGAAAGAAAATTTAAAAATTAAATAAATGGGACTCCAGCAAACTAAAAAGTATTTGCACAGCAAAGGAAACCATCAAGAAAATAAAAAGACAATTCACTGAATTCCCATTCAACATATTCACTGATACATCTGATACAGGGTTAATAACCAAAATTTATAGAGAACTTATAAAACTAACACCAAAAGAAAATCCAGTTAAAAAATGGGCAAAGGACTTGAATAGACATATCTCCAAAAAGGACATATGGATGGCCAATAGATGTGAAAAAATTCTCAATGTCACTAATCATCAGAGAAACACAAATTAAAATCACAATGAGATATCACCTCATACCTGTCAGAATGCCTATCATCTGTATGAATTCTTATATATTGGTAAAATTTATCAGTGAAAGCATCTTGGCCTCCACTTTATTTTTGTGGGAAGTTTTAAAATTATGAATGTAATGTCATTAATTCTTAAAGGTCTAATCAGATAACAAATTTTTTCTTCTGTTATTTTCAGTAGTAATCCTTTTAAGAATTTGACCATTTCATCAAGGTATCTAATTCCTTTACTTACAACTATTCATAGAATTTCCTTATAGTTTTTAAGACAAAAAAAGTTTATATTTTTTCTCTTTTTATTTCTGTTACACTCCTTTAATTTTTGTTTTAAAGCTTATTTTGTCTAATATCAGTCCAGCCACTCAGCTCTCTATTAGCAATTTTATTCATGGATATCTTTTCCCATCTTTTTATTTTCAATCTACTTGTGTCTTTGGAACTAAAATTCATTTCTTGTAGATGTCATATCATCATGTCATGTTTATTTATGCACTCTTTCAATCTATGCCTTTGGTTTAAGTATTTTACTCATTTATAGTTAAGGTAATTAATAATAATGTAGAATTTAGCTCTGTCATTTTGCTGTTTATTTCTACATACCTTATCTTTCTGATACTTAATTTCTCTGTCACTGCTCTTTTATGTTAGAAACGTACTTTTAGTTTACCATTTTAATTCCTTTGTTATTTCCTTCACGTGTTTGTGTGTGTTTCTGTGTGTGTATTTCTCTTTGTCTTCCTGGGGATTACAATTAACATTTTAAGTTAAAATAATCTAGCTCAGGTTAATATTAATTTAAGTAGCCTATAGAAACTTAGCTCAAAAATTGCCCATTTCCCTCTCCTTGGGAAAATATTGTCATGTTAATTAATCTTTATTTATTATTAGCTAATTATCAGTCTAGCTACTTGGTTCTCTTTTGGTGATTATATGCATTTCATACAATTATTAATTATAATTATTGCTTTATGAAGTTGTCTCTGAAATTATATGGGAAAAGGAAGAGTTAACAAAAGTGCATTTATACTGTCTCTTATATATATATCCCATTTGTTACCTTTACTGGTCCTGTGAAATGAACCTATTATTTTACATACTCTTATTTTATTTGGCCTGAATGATTCATTGTGGTTTTTCTTGTAGAGTGGTCTGCTAGCAAGAAATTGTCTCATTGTTTATATTGGAATGCCCTATTTTAACTGAATGTAGTATTCTTTTATTTTTATAATTTTTTTCCATTAACATTTATCCCCCTTATAATCCCTTCCACCTATACCCACCCTCACTCCCCCCTAAGTCACTGCACTGTTGTCCATACCCATGAATCTTTTTTTTTGTTTGTTTGATCCCTCCACTTTGGTTGATAATCTTTTTATTTCAACACATGGAATATACGGGTTGCTTTCTTTTCTCTATGGTTTCTAATGAGAAGTCAGTAATTACTCACATTGAGAACCCTTTTAAGGTGGTAAGTCATTTTTGTAATTTGAAAAGCTGCAAAAACTACTGTTGGCAATTTGCCAGGGACCCTCCCACCCCCTTTTTTTCATTTTTCTTTCTGTTTTTAATAGCTATGTAAATTCATAAATGTCCTCACTATACTGTTTAGGAAATCTTACCTCCAAGCTCTCTTTTGAATGGATGTTTATAAAGTAGTCTCACACACACATGAAGAATGTGTGTACTAACATGGCCCTCAAGTTTTTTTCCAATGCAAATCAAGTGACATATAGTAAATAAGGTACAGTGAAAATGGAAAGATATTACTCAGTTCCCCAGATTTTGCCATTCACTATGTGGCTAAAATACTTTAAATTAAATGTTATACTTTGAATCCTTTATTATTATCCATTTTTATGAAGCTAATACTTGTTTTTAAAACATGTATAGTATATATTTGATAATGTAGGAACTTCTAAATACACAAACACTGATACAAAAAAATGAACCCAACTTGTTAAAAATTGTTAGTTATTGCCTGGGAATTGGGGGACTGGGTAGAGGAGGGTAGGGGAATTAAGAAAAAAATAATAGAAAAAAACTCATGGGCAACAGTGTGGTGATTGCAGGTGAAAGAGGGGATTGGGGTGGTGGAGGAGGGTATGGAGGGGTAAATGGTGATAAATGGAGACATGACTTGGGGTGGCTAACACACAATACAGTGTACAGATGATGAGTTGTGAAATAGTACACCTGAAACGTGTATAATTTTTTTTAACCAGTGTCATTCCAATAAATCTCCAAAGAAGAACTGTTAAAGCTTGTTTTATAACAGTTAAATATTTCACGTTTTTCTCTTAACTGAAAAATATATTTATATTCAAAGTATTTCATAGCATTTATTATTAACATTATAGGTAAGAGTTCTTTTTAATTACATGGTATATGATATATAAGATCTGTAACACATTAAAATGCTCTGTTTCTTCATATGGTATCTTTCAAAAGAAAAGATGGAAGGTAAGGCATCAAAGTATTTATTACTCTGTGATAATAATATTTCCCTCACCTTACATGCCGAAGACAACTATAGTCACATAAAGACTTAAAGACTTGATAAATCAGTTTGAGTTTATGCTGAATGTTTTGGGCAACAAAATAATATCTAAATATAGCCATATAGTTTTGGGAGGTATACCCAGTAATATAGTTAATGTATGCTAATAGAGAGAAAGAGGATGTGAAAACATTTGGATGAACCTGCCTATTTGAGAATTATTGTATCTTATTTTCTGTTATAATCGCTAGAGTGAAAAATCTACTCCAGAAAAAAAATGCTCAAAAAATGTGATTTAGGATCAGTAGCTTATTTTGTTGTTAAAATAAATAAGAAAAAATTATTCCTTCCAAACACTTTACCTACATTTTATTTAATTTTTATTAAGTATAGTTGACATACCATATTATATGAGTTTCAGGGGTACAGCACTGTGATGCAGCATTTTACCTTACAAAGTGTTCACTGTGATAAATCTAATAAACATTTGTCATTGTACCAAGTTTTTATGATGCTATTGACTATATTCCCTATGTGGTACATTATATCTCCATGACTTATTTATTTTATAACTGAAAGTTCATACTCCTTAGTCTCCTTTACATTTTTCATCCACCTCTTATCCCTCCTCCTTGAAATCATGTTTTTTCTTTTTATCTGTGCCTGTTTCTTTGTTTTGCTTTAGACTTCACATATAAGTGAAATCATATAGTAATCATGTTAGTGCAATCTTTTCTCTTTCCCACAGATGTGTTTAAGAATGATTTTTCACATCTCACCATCTATTATTGTTTTTACTATTAATACTACTGCTATTAACATGAATACATTCCTCGACTGGTTGACAAGTGACCTAGAACCAACAGTTGGAATTCCTTTTATTTTTAATATATGGATTCCTCTAAAAATTAAGGGTGGTTGTTTAAATTATGGTAAGAATTAAAGTATATTTTTAAAATGTAGAGTGTAAGAGAGGTTGAGAAGAACCATGTGGGAAATCTCACTGCCCATTTTTATGTCACACCAGCTTCATAGACCGTGGATGGGACTACTAGGTTAAAAGGCCATAAAAGAACAAAGACAAGTTTATGGTTTTTGGTTTTATGTTCATTTATTTTTATCATAATTAATAGGTGTTCTGTGGAACCCATAAGGTATTTTCATAATACTGTCCAATATATTAATACCAAATTCATCATAATTTTCTATCATGGAAAAGTCCATGCTTTAGTAAATTTAAAATATTAATACATAGAGAGAGAAATAAAATTCTTTTAGAATATGACTACTTGGATAAGTGTACATAAAATTCACTAAATCTGTTTTATGTATATATTATACTGCATATGAATAACTATTTATAGTTCTAAAAGTTATTTCACATATAATTACATGGTCTCATGAAATGTTGGACTATGTTACTGGTTAAAGGACAGAAATGGAACAAATATTTTTAAATGGTTAAACTTGCACAAGGTAAATTATGTTACATAATAACAGGACAGACACTATTATTTAGTCTCCTGGCTCTCTGTGAAGTGTCCTTTCTCATTACCTGAGACTCCAGTGACTTATTCTTTGTTAATTCAAAAGACCATACCTCCATTCATAGTGCTACACTGTTGACCCAGAAGTAGAAGACAGAATTATTGCTTCCTGGTTACTAAAAATCTGGGAGACAGGAACCAAGTAATTAATATCTTGTGATTACTGTTATTAAAGAATTAAACAATACCCTGATATGACTGGAAGTATAGGATGTAGGTAAAGATATGTGACCAAAAGAAGTAGTCCGTAAAGAAAGCTTTTGAATATACTGGGAGACAAGGAATTTGGTAAAATACTGGAGGTGAGGGTAACTTAACCTTAAACACCTACGGGTTGAGAAACTTGTCAATTATCCAAGGGGTGGCATCCAAATGACTCTTACCTTCATACCCCTAAATAAGCAACACTTCATCTAGAGATCTAGAAAAAGAATTCATTAGCATAATGAAAATTGAGGTAATTAATGTGATCAACTTTGGTGAGTCTATTATAAAAAATAAAGATAAACATAGGATTTTTAAAACATGAGAATGAAGAAAGAAGACAGCAGTGGACAGAAGCTTGTATTTTCAAAGAACGGACAACATTAAATATAGCAGAACAGTCAGTAAGTTAAAGAATTACAGAAATCTTTTGCTTTTGGGGATAGATACATTGCAGGTTGCCTTTGGCAGAGCTATTTTGGTAAATGTTTGAAGTACAAACAGTGTTCTCAGGAAACAGTACACTGAGAAACTGGAGAGTATATTATAATGTGCGATACCATTTCCTTCCAAACTTTTTCCCATCATCTCTCTTTTCTTTCCTTGCTTGCTTCCTTTAGTATACCCTTTCTTTCTTCCACTTTATCCCACCCTTTTTGCAAAGATAGAAACAGATGGTTAACTTTAGCTGAATTTAAGAAAATGTTTAATTGGAGCATTTGATCTCCAAAATATATAAAGAACTCACATGACTGCACTCCAGGAAGACAACCACCCAATTAAAAAATGGGCAAAGGACCTGAACAGACACTTCTCCAAGGAGGACATGCATAGGGCCCAGAGGCCTATGAAAAGATACTCAGTATCACTAACCATCAGAGAGATGCAAATTAAAACCACAGTGAGATACCACTTCATACCCATCAGAATGATCATCGTAAACAAATCAATGAACAACAAGTGCTGGCCAGATGTGGAGACAACGGAACCCTAGTACACTGTTGTTGGGAATGCAGACCGGTGCAGCCACTGTGGAAACCAGTTTGGAATTTCCTCAAAAAACTAAATATGGAACTGCCTTTTGACCCAGCAATTCCACTGCTGGGATTATACCTGAAGAATCCTGAAACACCAATTCAAAAGAACCTATGCACCCCAATGTTCATAGCAGCACAATTTACAATAGCCAAGAATTGGAAGCAACCTAAGTGCTCTACACTAAATGAGTGGATCAAAATACTATGGTACATTTACACAATGGAATACTGCACAGCAGAAAGAAAGGAGATACTACTCTTCACAAGAGCATGGATGGAACAGAGAGCACTATGCTAAGTGAAATAAGCCAGGCAGTGAAAGACAAATACCATATGATCTCACCTGTAAGTGGAACCTAATCAACAAAATAAACAAGCAAGCAAAATATAACCAGCAACACTGAAGTAAAAAAAGAAACAAAAAACAAATTGACAGTAACCAGAGGAGAAGAGGAGGGGGGTGGATAACAGCGGAAAAGAGAGGAAGGGTCATCAAGGAACATGCATAAAGGACCCATTGACAAAGCTAAATGGGGGAAGGACTGAGGGTGGGAGGAGGGGAGGGGTAGGACTGGGGAAAATGGTGGTGGGTAAATGTTGATGCGGGGACGATGGGATGGGGTGCAGGGCAGGAGTGATAAAGGGGAGAAAAAAAGAGACAACTATGATAGCATAATCAATAAAATATCCAAAAACAAAAGAAATAGAGTTCTAACTACAGCTAATACAACTGCTCTTCTTTGATATTGTTATTATTATTGTGTTCTCTCATTTCCATATAAATTATAGGATAAAATCATCCTCATTGTTTAAAGCTAAAAAAAAGAAAATATTTAACCTTTTAAAATCACAGATCTCTCTGCAAATATTTAGTCTCTACCAAGAAAAGTGCACTTATACACAAGACTTTATACACAGTTCAGGAAGTTCACATTCTCCTTGAAACACATTCATTAAGTCCAAAACTTTCAGTGGATTCCCTAGTTAAGAACCTTAGCAAGTCTTAAGATCTGTGTAGTGTGAGTATGGACTTTATATGGAGGTATGTGAGCATATGGACGATATGTGTGAGGGCACATGAGTGCCAAAACTTGTACGTGTTAAAGAAAAAGACCCACTTGAAAAAACTTTATTCTACTCAGAAGTTAATTTTTATGAATTAATTTTATATAAGGAAAATAAATTTTTGGCTTTTTATCTATTTTTGTTTTAATAAAATATATAAATGTGCTTTAACTGATTGGAAACATTCATTCATTTAATAGACATTTACTGAGCCTTTCCTAAAAGCCAGGTATTAAACTAGGTGTTGAGAATACAAATAAGAATCAAAGGCTGCTGTTGCCCTCAAAATGTGCATAGCCTTCTCAGGGACATGAGAAGTAAACAAATGATGATGATGACGATGTAATGTGAAATGTTCTGTATCAAATCTATATACATGATGTTTTCCCATACAAATGATGAGCTGCCTCATGAAATTGCAAAGTTCCTTGATTTTTTTCTGGTTAGAATTTTTAATACTAAAATTTTTATAATGCTAAAATTGCCTAGGAGTCAAAACTTGAAAAATGTCTACTGTCTTTACTCATGACCCAAGATGAGAGTGCCCGGGGCATGAGATCCAGGTCCAATCAGACCTGAATTAATGTCTGGGTGGTGGCATTGTTAACTGTGTGATTTTGATAAAGGTTCTTGATCAAAGAAAGCCTCAGGTCCTTTGTTTGAAAAATCATATTATTAATAGAAACATTGGTTCACTCTTCACCGTCAGTAAGCTGAACTCATTTAAAGCACTGAATACAGGTTCTGATACAAAATAAGCAAAAGAAGTTTGAAAGTTATTATTGACAAACAAGTTGTGATGTGAGATCATTAAGATTAAATTCTCTTCATAATAGACAATCAAGTGGGATGTTGCTTAAAATATGGTAAAAGCACTAAGAATAACAATGAAAATTAGATAAATATAAATAGGTACAAAAAAAGAATTTTTTTAAAAAGAAAAAGACCATTATATAGGATTTTTGCTTTACAGCCAAGATGGAGTAATAGAGATTGTGCTTACCCTCCATATGAACCAACTAAAACCATGACCAAATATATGTGGCAATGATTTCATACATTGAACATCAGGCAACCCAGGACAGTGATTTTTGAGAGAATGGACAGAGCTGAGATAACATAAACCCTGTGATTGACCCTATTGCTTCCTGGTGAGAATTTCCAGGCTTAAGTAAAAGAAAAAGGAACCTAACCAGAGCCTTGAATTAATGAGGTAAAGCTGGAAGTACAGGACATTTGAGGCAACTAGAGTTTACACAGCAGACTACAAGAAAGAGAGCTTCCCAAAGTGAGAGATCTAGAAATCTTCAGAAGTTTCCTACAAGATATTCACCTGATTATAGATCAACACATACATGTGAGGAAACTATCTGAGGTCTGGAAATAAACCACACAAGAGGAACAAACAATGTCCGGAGTTCACAGGGCTGAGAATGTTTGTGTCATCATTAGTAGGAATGGAAAATCTTGCAATCTAAGGGACCTTAGGTAGAAAACTCAGATAGGTATTACCTTAGTATTCAAAAAAAGTTGACGCTAAAATAAAGGTTTCTCTACTTCTGTCAATCAAAGCTTAAGGGCAAGGCTCAAAAGATCAAAGTCTTTTCAAAAACTTCCTGCAACCCAGGGCAATGATAAAGTACAACTGCATGTGTACTAAAATGTCTAACATTCAACAAAGTAAATTTCCTAGTGGTGGACATTTAATATAAAATTACCAGGTATGCAAAGAATTGAGAAAATATGATCCATAAAGAGGAGTTAAAAATCAATAGAAATAGATCCAGAAATGATATAGATGATAGAATATGTAGACAGAATAAAATTATTGCAATTATATTTTAGATGTTCAATAAGTTAGATAAAAATTTGTGCAGAAGTTAGGGAAATAAAAAAATAGAAAATTATGCAAAAGGGAAATAGAAAATATAAATAAAAATTGGGATCAAGCTTCTAGAGATAAATGTCTGAGATTAGAAATACTGTAGATGGAGGGTTTATTCCATTGGTAAGATTGAGTAAGCACATTTTACTCTGCCTCTCCCACTGATACAAATGATAAACATAAACAGACTGCATAGAACAATCATTTTAAGACTGTGGTAGGTACAATTTTGCCTACCAAGACCTTGATTTTCTGATAGTATACCTGTGACTATGTTGTTGCTCAAGAACAAATCCAGGAACACGTAACGCCTACATGGAGGTACTTTGCCAACACGCATCCATATTGTGCATAAATGAAAGCAAGCTAAACACACATCAAAGGCTAGGAGAATGAAAACTAAACCACCACTCACGTTCCAGAATGGATACTTGGTGAAAAATACACAAACATTCATAGAACACTGGAAAGGTTTTGAAAACTGAACTGATATTGGGACCACAGCCCAAAAGAGGTAGACAGGAACTATGGACTTAACTTTAACAGTTTGATTGCTTGCTAAAATAAAAATGTCAAAATTCACCATTAGATTTAAATGTGACCTAGTCTCATAACATAATATTCAAAATAATGGATAAAATCCAATATTACTCAACATATAAAGTACCAGGAAAATCTTAACCTTATGAGAAAAGGCTAATGTTGGTGTAATAAGAAATGACATTATGTTGGAATTCTATTTTTAAAAAAACTTTTGATTTATTGATGATGGCCATTCTGAGAGGTGTAAGACAATATCTGATTATGGTTTTAATTTGTATTTCTCTGATGATCAGTGGTGTTGAGCATCTTTTCATATGCGTATTGGCCATCTGTACATCCTCTTTGGAGATGTGTCTATTCAGTCCTTTGCCCATTTTTTAACTGAGTTCTTTTGTGTGTGTGTGTTGAGTTTTGAAGTACCTCATAAATTTTGGATAACAACCAGTAAGTGCTGGCAATGATGTGGAGAAAGGAGGAACCTTTTGTACTGTTGGTGGGAATCGGTGCAGCCACTATGGAAAGCTCAAAAATATGGAGATACTTCAAAAAATTAAAATGGATGTGCCTTTTGACCCAGCAATCCCACTTCTGGGAACATATCTGAAAGAACCTAAAATACTAATTTGAAAGAACATAAGTAACCCTATATTCACTGCAGTGTTATTCAGTCTCCAAGATATGGAAGCAGCTCAAGTGTCCATCAGTAGATGAGTGGATAAAACAACTGTGGGACTTTTCCATAGTGGAATACTATTTGGTTGTAAAAAATGAGAGAACTTTACCTTTTGTGACAATGTGAATGGACCTGGAGAACATTATGCTAAGTGAAATAAGCCAGTTAGAGAAAGACAAAAACCATATGATCTCACTCATATGTGGAATCTAATGAGCAAACTGAACTAACAAGCAAAACAGAGGTAGGCTCATAGAAGGAGAGCAGGGTGACAGTTAAGGAGGGGCCCATTGGCCATGGAGAGATTGAGCAAAAAGGTAAAAGGATCTGTGTACACGAGTTGTGTACAAGTGGTTATTGCTAGGTGGGGGAAGAGGGTTTAAGGGGTCTAAATGTTAATGGAAAAAATACAATAGAAACAATAAAAAAAATTAAAAACCCTTTAAAACAGACAATATAAAAGTTACGTAGCACGTTAAGTGTGAATTCTCTTAAACAAATGGATATTAGAAAGTCTCAGAAAAAAATAGAAAATACAAAGAAAAACAAAAGTAAAACTTTAGAACTAAAATATAAAAAATGTGAAGTGATAAACTAAGTGAACGGGCTTAGTAGCAAAATGAAGGTGACAAAGAAAAAGTCTGTTTATGTGATCATGGGAAATAAAAGTCATACAATATGAACTGATAAAATAATTTTAAAAATACACAGATTTAGTTATATGTGGGACGATAACAAAAGGTCTAGCATTTATGTTATCAGAGTCCCAGTAGAAGAGAGAGTGATACTGAAAATAAATAAAGAAAGAAAGAAAGAAAGAAACAACCGACGTGGCTTAAAACCACCTAAATCTGGTGAAGTACATGAATTTACAGAATTAAGTATCATAGCAAACTGAAAAATTGATACTAAATAATCCATTCCCAGGCACACCTATCAAAATCCAACAGCTGAAATCTAACAATAAAAGTAAGAAAACTAAAAATAAGCTATAGAAAATTAAATTAACTTCATTATCTGTATGAGGGAACAATTTGAACAATTTGAGTAATTGTGGATTTATTTCTCATCAGAAACCATGGAAATTAGAATAAAGTGACATTTTTAAGTGCAGGAGAAAAAAAGGACATAATCTTACAGCCAGTGAAAATATGCTTCAAAAATAAAGGCATAATAAATATATATTTTTAGGTGAAAGAAATTCTTAGATTTTATCAAATCTACTCTAAAACAATTACTAAATTAACTTATTAATCAAGGTGGGAAATGATACCTGACATTTTGGTATATCAGAAATGAAGGAAGAACAAGAGAAATTAATACTATTTAAATAAATATAACACAGTATTTTCATATTAGATTTTAAAGTGTAATTGATGATTGAAAAATTATAATATTGATGGAAATTTTGGTACAGTTGATATAATGTGACAAACTTCCATGTCACAAAATTATGACATGGGAGTTTGAGGGCAAAAGGACCTGTGTGATGGTAACATTTCTACATTTGACAAGTATTGATTAAATATTGATTCAAAGTAGAACATGAAAAGGTCAGGTATGCATATTATAATACCAAAAAATTCACTCATAAAATTATAAAAGAATGATATAGGAAAAAACAAATACTAAAATGAAATGTTAAAAATATTCACATAATACATGAAAGGGAATAGACAAATAAAAATTAGCTAAAATAAAGAGAAAACAGATCTTAGACTTAATAATAACCTACTATCAAATATTTTAAATTACATACTGTTTACAAGAACTTAATGTGAAATTTGACATAAACAGGGAAAAGGTACAGAAATTAAAATATACATAATAAAAACACATGAAAAAAGCTGTAATGCTTAAATCAAATGATAAAATAAACCTAAAAGCAAATATATATACATAGATATACAGGAAAATATGTCCCCTAAAGAAAAAAAGAAAAAAAAATCTATCCAGAACCAACCTTACTGAAAAAGTAGATAAATTTCCTGGGAGATAATTGAAAATGCCCATGATAAAGATAATTAACAATCTCAGGAAAAAAAATGCATAAGCAATATCAAAATTTTAACAAAGAGAGAAAATTAAAAAAAAAAAGAGCCAAACAAAATCTTGGACCTGAAGAATAAAGTAATGGAAACAATAATTTCACAAGAGCATTAAACAACAAACTAGATTAAACAGAAGAAATAATCAGAGATCTCAGAGACAGGCTACTTGAAACTACTGAGTCAGAGGAGCAAAAAGAAAAAAAAGAATAAAAAAGAATAAAGCAAGTTTAGGAGCCTATGGGATATCATCAATAGAATTAATATATGCATTATGGGAGTCCCAGAAGGAGAAGAGGGAGACTGCTTAAGCAAAAAATAATAATAATTACTGAAAACTTTCCAAATATGGGGAAGTAAATAAAAACATTCATATCTAGGGAATACTATGGTCTCTAAAAAATAAATCTGTGAAACTATACAAAGATACACTGTATTTTAAAATGAATAAGGAAATCACTGTAGAGTGAATAACCCTTATGAATATATACAGAACAATCACAGCAAAGTTCACAGCTTTTCATCTGCACACAAAACATTTTGAAGTACAGATAATTTTAAGGTCAAAAATAAGTCTAAACAAATTGTAAAAGTAAAAAGCATATGGAGCAACTTTCCCAACTATAATGGTATAAAACTAGAAATCAATACCAGAAGGACAATTTTAAAATTCACAAATGTGTAGAAATTAACACAGTCTTAAAGAACTAATGGATCAAAGAAAAAAATCAAATGGGAAATTGGAAAATATCTTGAGAGAAATAAAAAGGAAAACACCATGTAGCAAACTTAAAGGCAGCAAATTGGCTTTAACAGGGAAGTTTATAGCAATAAATGGCTACACTATAAATAAAAGATTTCAAATAAACAACTTAACTTTACACTTCAAGGAACTATAAAAAGAAAACAAACTAAGACCAAAGTTAGCAGAATAAAAGCAGATAAGAAACATCAGAGCAAAATAAATAAAATAGAAATCAGAAAAACAATAGAAAAAATACAGTGTTGGTTTTTTTTGAAGTGTTCTACAAAATTAACAAAACTGTAGCTAGACTAAGAAAAAAAGAGAGAAGAATCAAACAAAAGTATAAGTAAAAAAGTAGGTATCAGCAGGATGTCAAACATAGTGTACTTACCCATTTAGATCCACACTGTAAAATTACAATCATTTTGATGAAATATTTCTGTAAGTCATGTCAACTGTCATGTTAATCAGCATACTGTTAAATTGCCTAATATTTGTGTTTTGAACTTGGTGGAGGTTTCTGTTTTATTTTGTTAAAATATGTTAAATAAAAATTTAAAAACTAAAAGGAAAAAGTGTAGGTTTTTAGAAGGCTCTCAGATCCAAGATGACAATGGAGTATGTGGATGTTACACTCACCTTTTCCCAGGACCAAATTGGAATTACAACTAAATTATAAAATAATCAACCAGAATAACAAACTGAGGACTAACTGAACAGAAGTCTTATAACCAACGATTTACAGAAGTCACTCAAGACTGGTAGGAAGGGAAGAAACATGAGTAGGCTCACCCTGCTCCATGGGTGGTGGCTGAGAATCCAGAGGAATAATATATTAGCTGCAAATGTTCCCTCAGGAGTGAAAGGTCTCAGACTCATGCTGGAATCTCCAGCCCAGAGAACCAAAGCCAAAAAGAGGTTCTCACATATTTGGCTGTGAAAATCAGTGGGGAATCTGTCCTCCTGAAAGACAGGAGTCCTCTAGAGACCCAAACACACTCTTAAAGGGCCAACACACAATATCTTGTTCACAGCCACTCACCCCATGGTGAGCTCCCATGGAGGTAGGGCAGACTGGACTAGAGTTGTGTGAGGAGAGACTGAGTTTTGTGGCTCTAGGGAGACACCTGAAGGTACAATCAGCAGGCACACCATATTTAGTCCTTCTTCTACACTTCAGAAGCTGTTCTTAGGTGGGGAATGGCACTCCATATGGCTTCAACTGGAGAAATGCATATCACCCTCCAGATTCCCTGTTACCTCCACTGTGTAGAACTCACACTCTGCAGAGGAGTCAGCTGCCTGGGCCTGAGTTGCAGAGGGCTGGAAGGCACTGGGGGTGTCAGTGACAGAGTTGTGTGGTTTTAGGTTGGGGGCATACCCCTAAGTTTTGTGAACCTGACTTATGCCTCCCTCTTATAGAAGGTCCACTAGTCCCACTCTCTGGACAACCAGGGGTCCCACCCTACTGAAACCTCTTTCATACAACCAAATATTGGTCTGTTTGGGTCTGAATAAACTCTACTAGCTTCACCCTGAAACCCTGCCCCACCACAAAGGTATGCTGGTACCTGGAAGGTGGCATCTAGACTTGGTTTACTCTGGGACTTTTGCTGAGTGAACTCGGTACGGCATTGGCATTGAGCTTAAACCAGCACCAATATGATGTACAGCATACACCCCTACCTGGTAACTCACTGAGAACCTCTCTCTTGCAATTCAAGTACTACCAGAGGCTCTTTCAGTGAATGAACCTAAGAGACAGCCAGCAGGTGAAGGCAGGAGGAGGAGGATTTTGGGTTGCCTTAGATATTTTGCTGAATTGACCTCAGATTCAGTGCTGGTGGAAGCTGGTTTTGGTGCACACCTTGGTCCTCCCTACACACGCTCAGGCTCAGAAAAGGCAACAATAAACAGTGGATCATTTTGAGCTCTAAATAGGTGTCAAAGACATAGTCACACGCAATGTCTGATATCGACCCACACCAGAGTACATCCCAAAGGTTTCAGAACCAGCACACCCAGTGACAAGTTTCAGATGACTTCAGACCATGATATAATTAGCTTCACAATTGGTAAATACAAAGGGAGGACTCACTAGGCACCAGATCCTGCTGAGGCAAATTCTGCTTTGGGTGGTCAGTACCTGCACAGCAGCTCATACATTGTGGCTGGGGTAATTCTTCCCCAGTCAGCCAGGCTGAGTGTTAACCCCATGCATAAATGGGTCAATAGGAATAAAGCTTGGGTGATTAAGGGGACTGCACCACTGTGTCTTGTAGGAAACTGACACCCTACCAAGACTGAGACATAAAAGATCTACTTAAAACAAAAACAAACAAAATAGGCAGCCAAAATGAGGAGAAAAAGAAACATACCCCAAATTAAACAACAGAAGATTTCTCCAAATAAATTAAAAGCTAAATGCAATGGAGGGTAAGCAATTTGCTAAATATAAGAGCTCAAAAGAATGATTATAAGGATGCTCAACAGTAAGAATGTCAACAGCATAAAACAAAATAGAAACCATAAAAAAGATCTGGTCAGGAATAAAGAATAAAACATCTGAAGTGAAAAATACACTAGAAAGAAAACAAACAGTAGATTAGATGAAGCCGAGGATTGAATCAGTGACTTGGAAAACAAGGTAGCAAAAAATATTCAATCAGGGGAACAAAAGAAAAATGAATTTAAAAAATTAGGATAATTTAAGAGAAATTTGGAAAATGTGAAGTGTAGCAACATCTGCATCACAGAGGAACCAGAAGAATCAAAAAGAAAGGAAAGTACTAAGAACCTATTTGAAGAAATAATGATTGAAAACTTCCCCAACCTGGAGAAAGGAAAAGACACACAATTCTAGGAAGCTCAGTAAGTCCCAAACAAGATGAACCCAAAGAGGCCCACAACAAGACACATAATTAAAATGACAAAAGCTAAAGACAGAGAAACTTAAAAGTAGAAAGAGATAGACAGTTTGTAAACTACAACGGAGCTCCAATAAGACTGTCAGGTGATCTCTCAAAGAAGTATTTCAGGCCAGAAGCAATAGGCATGGAGTATTCAAATTGATGAAAAGCAAGTACTTACTTCTAAGACTACCATACCCAGCAAAGCTATCATTCAATATTGAAGGATAAATAAAGAGTATTCCAGAGAAGAAAAAGCTAGAGGAGTTTAGTATCACTAAACCAGTATTACAGAAAATGTTAAAGAGTCTTTTTTTAAGAGGATGAAAGAAAAAATAGAGAAATGTAGTTATGAAGAGTAAAATAGCAATAAGTACATACCTACCAATAATCATTTGTTTAAATGTTCTAATCAAAAGACACAGGGTAGCTGAATGAATAAGTGTATACACATGCACACACATATGTGTACATACATACATATATATACACACACACATATAATATATATATTTTTTTCTACATGAGACCCACTTCAGAACAAAAGATTAAACATGAAAGGATGGAGAAAGATATTTCATGCAGATTGAAATTTAAAAAAAGATGGGGTAGCAATATTTATATCAGACAAAACAGTCTTTAAAACAAAAGCTATTAAGAAAAGAAAGGATATTACATAATAATAAATTGACAAAAAAGGGATTGAAAATATTTAAGTACCCACCATAGGAGCAACTGAATATATAAAGTAAATCTTGATGGACATAAAGAGAGAGACTGACAGCAATACAGTCATAATAGGAAATTTTAACACCCAGTTGACATCAATAGATAGATAGATGTTCCTGACAGGATATCAACAAAAGAACAGTGGCTGTAAATGACATACTAGATCAGATGGATTCAACTGATATCTTTATACAGTTTTTTAGCTCAAAGCAGCAGAATATACATTCTTTTCACATGCACATAACACATTTCCTAGGATAGACCACATGTTAGGACACAAAACAAGTCTCAATAATTTTAAAATGATTGAAATAATATCAATCATCTTCTTCTGACCATAATGGTATGAAACTATAAATCAATCACAAGAAATAAACTGAAAAACACACAAACACATGAAGGCTAAATAACATGTTACCAAACAATGATTAATGAGGTTAATAATGAGATCAAGGAAGAAATCAAAATCTATCTTGAAACAAATGGAAATGAGAACATAACAACTTAAAATCTATGCGACATGACAAAAGTAGTCCAAAGAGGGAAATTCAAAGCATTACAGGTCTACCTTGATAAATGAGATAAATCTCAAATACAGAATGTAAACTTACACTTAAAGAAACTAAGATAAAAGAAAAACCAAAGCTGAAAGTGAGTAGCAGAAAGAAAATAATAAAAATCAGAGCAGAAAGAAATAAAATAGTAAAAAAAAAAAATCAATACAGCCCTGGCTGGTGTGGTTCAGTGGACTGAGCACTGGCCTGTAAACCAAAGGGTTGCTGGTTCAGTTCCCAGCCAGGGCACATGCGTGGATTACCGACCAGGTTCCCAGTTGGGGGTGTGAGAGAGGCAACCACACATTAATGTTTTTCTCCCTCTCTTTCTCCCTCCCTTCCCCCTGACTTAAAATAAATAAAATCTTAAGAAAATAATAATAAAATAAAAAATCAATACAAAGGAACAAGCCAAGAGCCTGTTTGGAATAAACCAAGAGTTTGTTTTTTGAAAAAAACAAATTGACAAACCCTTACCCTGACCCATCTGGAAAATAAGAAAGAAGACCTAAATTAAAAAACATATATACATCAGAAATGACAGTAACAACTGTCATTACAGAAATACATAGGATTGAAAGAAAATACAATGAACAATGATATGTCAACAAATTGGAAAACCTAGGCAAAATGGTTAAATTCATAAAAACAATATTTTCTAAAGCTGAAACAAGAAAAAACAGAAAACCTGAATAGACCAACTACAGCTAATGAAAATGAAGCAGTTATTTAAAAAAAATCCAACAAATAAAGATTCTGACCAAATGGCTTCATGGGTGATATTTACCAAAAATTCAAAGATGAACTAACACATTTCTTTCTCAAACCATTTGATAAAATTCAAGAGAAGAAATAAAGATTATTTCATGAAGCCAACATTATCCTGATTTGAAAACCAGATAAACACAAACCAAATTAAGAAAATTATAGGCCAATATTCCTGATGATCATAAATGCAAAAATTCTCAACCAAATATGAGCAAACTGAATTCAGCAATACATTAAAAATATACACTATGATCAAGTGGAATCAATTCCTTGGATTCCAAGTTGGTATAATATCCACAAATCAAATAATGTGATACATCACAAAAACAAAAGGAAGTATAAAATTATAGGATAATATAAATAGCTGCAGAAAAAGATTTTGACAACAGCAGCACTCATTTATGATAAAAACTCTCAGCAAATTGGAAACAGAGGAAAAAGATCTCAACATAATGAAGGTCATATATGAAAAATCCACAGCTAAGAAAATACTCAGTAAGGAAAAAGTAAAATAATTTTCTTTAAGATCAGGAACAACAACACAGGGATGTCCACTTTTGCCACTCTTATCCAACATAATACTGGAAGTCCTAGCCACAGCACTCAGACAAGAAGAAGAAATAAAAAGCTTCCAAATTGGAAAGGAAGAAGTAAAGCTGCCATTATTTTCAGATGACTTGATACAATACATAGAAAACATTCAAATTTACACCAAAAATACTGGTACTGATAAATGAATTTAGTAAAGTAGCAAGATACAAAATAAATATTCAGAAATTAGCTGTATTTTTATATACCAAGAGTGAACTATCAGAAAGAGGAACTTTAAAAAGTCCTATTTACAATTGCATTAAAAATATACTTGGGAATAAATTTAACAAAGGTAACAGACCTGTACTCAGAAAATTATAAGAAACACACACATACACACACACACACACACACACACCTTGAAGAAGATGCAAATAAATGGAGTCATATACCATGCTTATGGATAGAAAAAAATTAACATTACGTAAATGTCCATACTACCCAAAGCAATCTACAGATTCAGTGCAATTCCTATCAAAATACCAACAGCATATTTCACAGAACTAGAACAAATAGTTCAAAAATTCTTATGGTATTTCGAGGTCACAAATGACCTCGAAAACCAAAGCAATTTTGAGAAAGAGGAACTAAGTTAGAGGAGTCAAGCTATCTGATATCAAAGGACACTACAAGAACATAGTAATGAAAACAGCATCATGTTGGCATAAAAACAGCCATATAGACCAAAGGTACAGAATAGAGAGCCCAGAATTAAACTGGCCTATATGATCAATTATTATTTGACAAAGGAAGCAAGAACATACAATGGCATAAAGACAGACTATTCAATAAATGAAGTTGGTAAAATTGGAGATACGTGCAAAAAAAAAAAAAAGAGAGAGAGAAACTATACCGCCTTCTTACACATACACATAAACTCAAAATTAATTAAAGACTTAAATTCAAAACTCAAAATTATAAAAATCCTAGAAAACATTTCTAGAAAAAATCCAAGAGAATTCTAGGAAAAATCCAAGAGAAAACATTTCTCTTAGCAATGTGTTCTATGATATATCTTTTTGAGGAAGGGAAACAAAAGAAAAAATAAACAAATGGGAATGTACCAAGCTAAAACAATTTTTTTCACAGCAAAACAAAACATCAACAAAATGAAAAGACAACCAACTAAGTGGGTGAACATATCTGCCAATAATACATCTGATATGTGCTTAATATATATAATTATTAAAGCATTCATACAGATCAACACCAAAAAACAAAGTAATTAAAAAATGGGCAAAAGACCTAAATGGACACTTCTCCAAACAGTACATGCAGATGACCAAGAGATATATAAAAAGATGCTCCACTTCAATAATTGTCAGGGAAATGCAAATTAAAATCACAATGAAATATCAGCTCACACCTGTCAGAATGACTATCATCAACCCATCAACTAACATCAAATGTTGGTGAGGATGTGGGTAAAACAGAACACTCATGTACTATTGGTTGGTGGGAATGCAGATTATTGCAGGTACTATGTAAAACAATATGGAGGTTCCTCAAAAAATTAAAAGTGAAACTGCCTTTTGACTCAACATTTCCACTTCTGGCTAGAAATATGAAGAAAGCTAAAGCACTAATTTGAAAGGATATATACATGCATATGTTTATTGCAGTGTTCTTTACTATAGCCAAGCTGTGGCAGAAGCCCAAGTGCTCGTCAATAGGAGAGTGTATAAAAAAGTTGTGGTACATATATACAATTAATATTACTTGACCTAGAAAAAGAATAAACTCTTACTATTTACAACAGCATGGATTGGCCTAGACGATATTATGCTAAATGAAATAAGTCAGTCAGGGAAACACAAATAACATGATTTCACTCATATGTGGAGTCTGAAGAACAATATAAACAAACAAAAACAGACGTAGAGATACAGAGAACAGACTGTTTTACAAGGGGGTATGGAGATTGGGGGACTTAAAGAAAAAGTTGAAAGGATTGAGAAGTACAGGTTAGTAGTTACAAAATAGTCATGCGGATATAAAATATAGAATAATAGTATTGTCAATAATATTGTAATAATTATATATGGGGCCAGTTAGTTACTGGAACTATCAGGTGGAATGCTTTATAATTGTATGATTGTCACCACTATACTGTACACTTGAAACTAATACAAAATAATATTGAATGTAAGTGGTAAATAAGAACTTGTTTTTTAAATAAAAATTTTAAAAAGGAAGCTAAAGTGATCCAAGATGGTGGAGGAGTGAGTGAGAGATACACTAACCCCCTCTGAGGACCAATATGGAATTATACTAAATTGTGCAGAAATCATGTGGAATAAACAACTGAACAATAGCTGGAGAGAAACCTTATAACCACACACAGACAGAAGAAATAGCTTCAGCACAACATGACCAGTAGGGAGTGTGGAGGGGACACGATGGGGTTGGCTGAGCTCCCACAGGAAGCAGCCAAAATGGCAGATGAATATTTCAGCAACTGGAGGGAACGCCTGAGAAGTGTGGGGTCTAAATCCTAAGCTGAGGGTGATCAAGATGACGGAGGATTGAATGGAAGTCACACAGACCTCCTCCCAAGACCAAACTGGAATCACAACTAAAATGTGGAGAAATCACCCAGAACAAACAACTGAACAATAACAAGAGAAAAGCCTCATAACCACAGACAGACAGATGATTCAGTTCAGCACAATCTGAATGGTAAGGAGTGCAGCGGAGTCTAGGGAAAACTGGCTGGACACCATCAGGTAGCAGCTCCAAAGGGGTATTTAAGCAGCCAGTAGATTCCCCCTGGGAAGAGTGGGAGCTAAACCATAAGCAGGGATATGCAAGCTACAGCACCAGAGCCCGAAAAGTACACAGATAACAGCCAGCTGAGAAAAGTAGTAGGTCTGCTCCCTGACAGAGATAGGTGGCTAGAGACTGAAAGAGCCATTTAAAGGGCCAATGCATAAATTTTCATCTGTAGCCACTTACCATGGGCTCTGGCAAAGGAAGGGGCAGAGTGGGCTAGGGACATCTGAGAGACTGGGGATGGAGACTTTGGGAAGAGAACTGAGAGAGTACCCACAAGGATCCCGGTGCTGAGTCTTCCCCCACACGGCAGCAGCCATCTTGCTCACACAGAACAC